>JAOTAV010000009.1:919199-1008154 GCA_026546445.1 Cyclargus thomasi
CTAGATTGGGCACAGCAACACTGGTGCACTAAACTGGTGCTTTACTAGTTTTCATTTGCCTTGAAATCAAAAAAACTCAATAGCACCAGCTACTGAGAGCTGATAGCAAATTTTGAGTAGGTATTTGAGGTGAGCTGACACCTTGTCATATGACTCTCCTATTACACCCCAATGCGGCACTGCAGACCTGACTGATGAGAAGCGGGACCTACCCTATATTTTACCTGAATGAAAAAAATATATTACAAAAATATATTTGAGGCAATATGTATTTGTTATATTTTGAAGTTAAATATTTAAAAAATAGAAAAAATGATAAGGCAGATGATTTTGGGGGGTCTTTAACATTGCCAGGCGCGTGCAAAAATAGTTTGCCAACTTGAAATACAGGATTTTTCATAACTAAATAATCAGATTCCGATGTATATTTTTGGAAAAATTATTATCTTTTTTTGTTTTTCTTTTAGCTCCGCTTTTAACCGGAGCTAGATCTGCAGCTTAAAACACCCCGAATTTGGTGTATTTCGGTTGAAGTCTGAGTTTCGGGATATTTGACATAATTAGTAAATATTGGCGGTATAATCCCGTGCCATTCGCACTGTTGAATGTACATAATGTCGCAGTATCACGACATACAGTAGAGTGAAATGGTCCCGGAAATTAGTACTACTATATATTATAGTAAATACTATATTATGTTGAGTAGTTAACAATTTAGTTTTGTTTATTGGTTAAATTTTAGCATTGCGTTCTGTTGATAATCATATCTTGCCTCTCTAATTTTATCACGGGAGCTAAGAAAGTAGGGGTTAGTTATGTTTTTGTTATTATAGTACATTTTCGCACGGCGCTGGATCTCAAGATCAACAGGTAAAACTCCGGCTAATACCGGCCATGCTTCGGTACTAGTAGTCCTATAAGCTTTACATAGAAATATTAACGCCAAACGTTGGCTTCATCATCAAAATCATTCAGTAGTGATACGAAAAAAAAACAAGTCAAGATACGAAAAAAAAGAAGATCGGAGTCATACCACGGCCTCATAGAAAACTGGAAAGCGTGAAAGAGCGGTGTGTTTCGTCGAGTGAGTGAGTTTACCGGTGGTCCAACTTATCTAATACCCTATGCCTATTTTCCTTCCCTATTTCCACCTAAAAAGGGCCGGCAACGCCCTTGCGACTCTTTGGATTTCAAGAGTGTCCATGGGCGACGGCAACTGAATTCCATCAGGTAATCATCTGCTCGCTTGCCACCTAAATATCATTAAAAATACTCTTTGTGGAATACTGTCCTACTGTATTATACTGTAGCGGTGTTGACTGTACTTAGTACGGTCAACATAGCACCTTCACGCCTCTGACATAACCGAGATACTGTTTGCTGGGCTAATCGCTAATTCAGTCGAATGCATGCAAATTATACAAGCTACAATACGGAAATTAGCGGCCAACAGAGCAGACGGGTCACATGATAGAAATCAACTGCCGTCGCCCGTGGCTTGGACACTTGTAACATCAGAAGAGTTGCAAGCACGTCGCCGGCCTTTTTATAATGACGACCACTGTGGCTCAGTTGGTAAGAGCGTTGGGTCGCCGATGGAGCAAAAGTTTTTTAATTGTCCTGGGTCTTGAATGTGAATTAAATATGTACATATACAACAAAAATCTTAAATATGTGTATAGTACAAAAGTATTAAATATATTTCCGTTGTCTGGTATCTGTAACACAAGTCCCTCAGATACTTAGCACGGGGCCAGACTGATGTGGTGTGCGTCTATAGATTATTATTATTATAAAGGTATACGAAAATTAAGCAGTTGGGCCTTCGGTAAAGTCTCTCGCGGAACACAGCGCACGGAAAACAGTTTTCTGTGAGACCGCGTTAATTGTCCGGCCGAGCTGCCCCATTCGTCCCAAAGTTTTCCTCCCACGGCAAAAGGAAGTCAACACAAATATTTAAAAAGTTTGTTTTGCCATAGAGCTTACAAGGAATTAGAAGCGGCACTAGCGCCGGCTTTGTAACGCGATATTGCATACGGTCTAGAGCTCTTATACAACTAAATGCACCTCTACGCTAACCGCATAAGGGTCATAATAGACAGTCAGGGGTAAATTTAACAGTGAACGATATCTGATTATTGCAGTGATTCTAATGATGTTTGTTAATTAGATAACAATCCCGCTGTAGGGTTATAAAGGGTTTATTTTATTTATTTGTAAAAACCAAGTAAGTATACAATACAGACTTAGTGCCTTGAACAGACGTTTGCTTTAAAATTAAGACAGTTATTACAACTTACACATCTAATACACTTTTAATATTGTGCATCTTATGTATATTTAAATATATATATTACACATTCTTAATATATTGTTTCGTACATAGCATACCAATATATTTTATGAACTTTGGTTTCTTTCACATATAGCTAATCATATATCATATATCGGCCGTATCTAAGAAATGAACCCCTTAATGTTCTATATTTTACCACTATCGCACATTTTAAATCAAAATAACACTTTGGTAGTGTACAGCGCCACCTAGCGATGCTCACGGTCACATTTAAAAAATATTAAATCACACATATTAAATCTTAGTAAACGCGAAACACCCTCACGGCCGGATCTGTGATGATCCATTAACCTGTCTCTCCTCTGGTTTCTGGACTATACTGACCTAGTTGTTATGTAAGACTCGTAAGTCTTAGGCTTGGACAACCACACCAGCTGCCAGATACTGTATTACACAAACAGCCCCGGATCTTCAATTTTTTTAGAATGAATGAATGAAATATTCTTTATTGTGCACACAATACAATGATACAAAAGTTATACAAAAACATAATAAAAATACCAGTGGCGTAACTATACCGTTTGAGGCCCTTGGCAAATTCGTTTTCGATCCACTATGCCAATCCAATAAAACATGTCAAGCGATTGTTGTAAAAATTTGTCGTTTGCCACTTGTCTAGGGGGACTCATCGTAGGGCCCCTTCCGGAGGCCCGTGGGATTTTGCCGGCTTGCCACATTGTTAGTCACACAGTTACGCTCCTGAAAAATACATTGGTGTCACAAGGGCGGCCTTATTTTTAGGCGGGGCAAAAACCGTAATATGCCGCCCCGACTTATATTTATTTTTACCTTTATCACTCTATAATTTCATCTTTAAGGTGTTTACTAAGACCTTCTAGAAATAATGCATCAGGAACAGTTCTTTTCGTGTTATTCACGTACTAATTATTATTTATTAAATAATGAATTTGGCGCCCTCTGCACTTGCCACTCGAGGCAAAGGCCCCGGCTTGCTCTCCTCTAGATCCGGGACTGTACACAAAGAGTGCTTTACAAGGCTATTTATCTATTATTCGTTACCTAACCTAACAAGAAGCCTAGATTTAGGTCAATCAAATGTTAGAACTTAGGACTTAAGTACCTGTACTAGTACTGGCTATAGGTACCCTGAATGGTATAATAATGGTATTTCAGAGCAGGTTATCAACTACGCAGGCTCAGGTATTCGATAAAAAAAACAACAGGTAGTTTCGTAAATATATATATTTAATTTTATATCTTCCATCAATACATACAACACCGAACTACTATACATCGAATTGTTCTATATAATATGTATTATGAACGTAATATTTATACTACTAACAATTTTCGTTACCAATTTCGTATGTAGTCAACAGTCATATCGAGATAAATATATTCGCTAACACGGGGAAGACATCGCTAGATATATCAACATCGATTATACAGCACCTCGAGTGCTCGGTCGCGAGCTACAGCCTACAGCACGGAAGTATGATATTGATGGAGGAAGGGAATACTTTACAAAATAAAACTTATCCAAATATCTTCGGTGTATGCTAGGATCTATAAAAATTGAAAATAATACAACTAATTAATTTCGTAACTAGTAAAACTTTATAATCCCTTACCACGAGATCAGCGACGTGCGACGTCGCGGTTGTCGCGCGTGTGTCGCGAGCGGCGGCCGCCCGCTACCGCGACCGAACGCACGCGATCGACTCAAGTCCTTTGGTAATTTCACACTAAGCTTTACCAATTGGTGGGCGTAGATACGTTAAAGATTCATCTATCTTTGGACTTTGATCTGAACAAAATATATTTTCGAGTCCGTCGTCGTCATGAATTAATGTAATCGCATATTGCAGCAGTTCGCGAATCAAACATACAACACTTACTACTACAGAATAATAGCTAATAATATTAAAAGTAACAAAATTAACTTATATGTACAATATTATTAAATCAATAGCGAATATCTCGGCTGAACTATCAATACAGTGAGTGAGACAGCTTCTAGTACTGTTACAGGGCGGTACTTCAAATATACGATACTGACGGAGCACGCTCGTCGAGGACGACTTTCATTTCATTTATTAAATATATCACATATTCGTATACTCTACGACAAATATTCAGTAACACAGTATGAGGCTCGAACGTTACAATTTTCTATCGGCGTAGAACACCGACGCAAGAGATCCTGTAGTATAATAGTGGAAATAATACAAAAAGTGAGTTATACGTATTGTATAATATTGTGCAAAAATGACATTTTCACTGCGGTAACGGCCTCCGCGTGGCCTTCGGATATATTTGAAGTACGCGTAAGAAAAATAGAAAACAATATCAACAACGTTAAGGCACCGTCGGTTGGTACATATTACTTTAGAACCATTCACCACTACACTAGTCCACTGGTTCATGAGATCAAAGCCGACGCGGGTGAACGGAGTGCGGGCGGGCGGGGGGCGCGAGGGGCGGGGAACGCCCGCGGACACTTCAGTCGTCGTCCTTCTTCTCCATTTTAGGTTCATACATGGCGTGCAGCTGCTCGGGCGATATTCTGAAACGATAAGCACAGGTATTAGACATTTCCTTAAATACTGATGTAAAGTTGCCTGTAATATATATAAAAATTTGTTCGCCAGTGATACAGTCGAAACACTGCCTGAGTGTGGTACTAAGACTCTTTCAAGCTTTTAGCATCACTAAAATTGGCTTTAGCCTTAGATGTCACAAACTAAAATATAGAGCATTGGTTTTTTTTCAATTATTTAAGAGACAAACAAGATATTAGTGTCTTAAAAGAGAAGTAAGTACGTACGAAACTGAGACATTCCTCATTTTGTTTAAAATACTACTTCGTATATTCGAATCTTAAACTTAGGTAGCGGTAACGATGACTCACCCGAGGAGGCTCTGCAGGTCGCAGACGAAGCGGTAGACGTAGCGCTTGCCGGCGGTCTTGTGTATGATGTTCTTGTCGTAGTAGTACCGCAGCCCGCGCGACAGCTTCTCGTAGTTCATCTTCGGCTTGTTCTTGCGGATGCCCCAGCGCCGAGCCACCTGGGATTATAACGTTTTGATATTAGAAACATATACATTATTGCGTAAACCTCTGTGTTCTCTGTTGATTTGGATAAATATATCACTATTATAGTATTAAATGCTATTTGCATTTGCTAGTTTTAAATGTTATATGGAAGGAAGAATTTAAATGTCGAAAATGTGTGGCTTTTGATGTAAAGTATGGCCAGGTGTTAGGCGCTTGCGGTGTGTTATCAGTTCGAAAATAATTTACCGACCGAAACTGAAATCAACGACAAGATAAAATAAATTTATTTCTTAACACGACAAGCCGTTTACCGTCAAAGCTGTATTCACACAAGATTAATAAAACATTGTCACTACTAAAAATGAAGAAAATCTAAAATAAAAACTACCTACTCAAATCAGATATTGCGAAATTTTAAAGTAGGTATTGCATCTTGAGCATAGTGCTTCTATGTAAACAGTTAATAACAATGCAAAGAATGCAGGAGGGAGCACGTTATTATGAAACACAGGAGATAGCCGCCGCTCTCGTGTCGGTCTGCGGTTAGCCGGAAGTGGTTAATTTGTGTACGCGTTGTTCGGTGTTTAACATTTATTGTGCGGTCATATTTCGTGATAATTCATTGTGACTGATTTACAGGTCCCACACTATTGTGAGTGTGTGAAAGTTTGTTGATATTTTTAAGCGACGATATGTACTAAACGAAACTGACTTGATATACAATGACTTTAGTATACTGATTAGGTTCGATGAGCTTAGTTAAAACACCTAATCGGTAAGAACAGTTTAAGTAAATTTTAAATTTACTTACAGAGAAATGGATGCATACGCAATTGACAAAACAAAATTTTTTGTTTTGGTTTTGCTAGCCAAAAGATTACCTCAACTTGACATCAAAAACCCGATCAAATTACGTAGCACCGTCAGTCTTAAAATGAATTTCTCTTGTATAATGAGCTGAATAAAAATAGAGCCAGTTAACATATCTAGGTCATTTGGTCGGAATATGTTAGTTAATTGAATAATAATAAGTCGTGATCTGCGAGCTGAGTTTGACATAACCCGTACAACTTACTTAGATCCACGATCTGTATCTGTTTCAACGTCTCTGATTGTACACATATTTTAGTAGGAGCACAGATTATTAACGATTAGTTTTGTAACGTACTTGAGGTACCTGTACTTGAGATTTTACAGCGAGATACACTTGATAGTATACAATATGTAACAAACCTCATCGGGGTCTGTGAGTTTGAACTCCCAGCCGTCGCCGGTCCACGAGATGAACCCCTGGCAGCTCTTGTCGGTCAGCAGCTCCAGCAGAAACTGCCACAGCTGGATCGGTCCTGAACCTGCGCGGTCAGTATGCACTTGCTTTACGATATAACTCACATCTCTTATACTATACGAGTTCTTGTAATGTATTTATAGCCATCGCGAAATGGAGATTGTCTCCAATTTTTTGGGTAAAACGTTATTATTAGGAACAATAATAGTGAGAACTTTATTAGGATTTTCTGTTTTAAACTTTAAAAGTATTGATATAATGGCATGAAAAAAACCTTTATTTTAAAATATTTTATAAGTACATAAAATAAATAATTTTATTTCATGATATATGATATATTTATGCAAAAAAATTCAACCTTAGGCTGGGGTTTAATTTTTTAAAAAACCTCTTAAGCCAGCTTCCCTTGTCAAAGTAATTATTTTCAAGTTCGAAGTTTCGAGTTTCGTCTCGAAAACAGTGTCTATTCAATGCATACCAACAAAATATCTTAATTATTTTAGAGATCACTTGAATTAAAAATGCATAGGTAGCCATGAGGTATAGAAAGAAGACTTGCTCTTTAGGAGTACTCTCGTAGACGCTCGTAGCAGCGCGCTACAACGTAGCATAGTTCAAATATTCGTAGACAATTCGTAGATAAGATCTACGAAGATTATTTTAAATATTAATATTTAAAATATTTTATCGTTAAAAGCTATTTTACGAATAATACGCTATGCTATATCGGATGCATAATCACAATTGTGGAATCATTATTAAAATTAAAATTTCTATAAACAGTATTAAATTTAAAAAATAGGTTTCTTTTATCTCTTTAAGAATTTCTTATATTATTTTTAACGAGCAGAATGGAAGTTTACAGTGTGAGAATACTGCAAATAAAATGTGATATTGTGAATGTAATAATAGTACAAAATTGAACCTGGGCCTTTAGTCAAGTGAAAAAATTAACAGAAAAGTTTGAAATCAAAACCATTGGGATTTGACATAACACACAGTTCGACGACATGCTAACTAAATTTTTATTGCAATCTTCTATATTACCACATGACTTAACACCCAGGTACACGCTGATGACACTAAATGCATAGGGTATAGAATCCAAGGTACCAGTGAAGCAGGGCCCGGCAGTAGGGTATGGCAGCTTGTCTTGTGGGATCAGAGCGTGCTGGTCGGGCGCCCACTCTCCCCACTCCACCCCGCCGTACTCCGCCGCGTACCCCTCTCCGTACACCTCACCTCCGCCGTACCGCCCGCCCGTCGCTGTAAAAGATAAATTATTGTTAAGTATAAACATAATAATAAAACGTCGTCTGCAACTCCGCAGTGCCGTAGTTAATCGCGCGGAAAAAGTTTCTTATGTCGTTCCCGGGACAACAAGTATCTGCCTACCAAATTTGTCTGGTTTATGCATAATAGACAGATAAACTTTACGTATGTCCCTAAATACTGACAAAGAAACAGAATATACGGCTGACAATATTATGTATAAAACGAAAATATTCTATCAATTTTGTATGTACGGAATGAGGGAAATCAGAATATTGCATTTGAATAAGACAAGGACAACAATATGTCCTCGTATGCTTATCATTAAATTATATTAGTTATGAATCAGGCAAACTATATTATATTCTGGAGTTCATTTACATAATATTAAGTTTCATTCGTGGTTTACTGATGACATAGGTAACATGTTATGTGGTTTACTGGTAGAACTTAGTGTTACCACGATCGACTAGTTCAAAAGTTTTTTTAAAAACGATGATTGCCAAAAATTTAACATCAAATTAGCATCATTACATGTAAATATAATATAATGTTTGTATCATAAAGTTAATTGCAAAATTAGCAAGCTATAAATACTTTATAGCTCGTTTACACTTGGCTGGCTCTAGCTGACTATCTCTATATATAAAATTCTTGTGTGCTGTGTATGTCACTGAACTCCTTTCAAACAGCTATACCGATTTTGATAAAATTTGTGTGTGTGTTTGAGGGGGGTCGGAAATGGTTTAGATTCACAAACAAGACCAATAAAAAACGTCTGTCTGGTCCACTAGTCCTATTTATAACAATATTTTTTAAACAATAAAAAAGCTGCAAAACGGGCAATAAAACATCCACCTTGAAAACACACAGGTACATTAATTAGGTGTGTAAGAGACCCTTTGTTGTCGGCTATCTGCTGAGATCTTTTCCTAATAACAGCCTTCACTGAATTTTGCATTTAACTCTATGTCACCAATCTAACATTATGTCACCAAGAATTCAATTCTTTGTTAACAATTTTATACATTCCTTGAAGTTAATTAATTGCAGAATAATTATTGTAAACATCACTTTGTGCTTTCACTTTCTTAGTTTTACTGCGTAGAATATCTCAGATAGCAAAACTGATAAAGAAGTAAGCCACAGAACTCATGTAGAGCGTAGAGCTAGTAGTGTAGGTATACGTACCTAGTATATATTTTATGAGCAAAAATACGCAAGCTTACTAACTTATAAGCTAGATAAATACTACATGTATAATGGGGAAAATTGAAAGAAAGCCAGTTGACGGACCTACGTCATTTAGTCGGAATATGTCAATTCCATGTAAGTCGTGATCTGTCGGCTAAGTTTGACATAACACGACCAATTAACTAAGATCCACAATCTGTATCTGTTTGAACTTCTCGGATTGTACATGTACTAATCTGCTTAGCGTTGGTATAGTTAATTCAACTCAATTGTGCGCGCGGTTTTATGTGTGGATAAGCAAAGTTTACTTAACCACGTTAGTGCCACATGAATGAAAGTTGTGTTTTACAAGCGCACATCACATAGGGCAGCGCGCACAACTGAGTTCAACTATCTGTAATTGATGGTCGATACTCACTTCTAGGGTAGGGCTTGGTATACTGTGGCGGCTGATATTTGTGCTCGTGTATGGGGGGCTGCTGGTGCGCGTGCTGGTGGTGGTAGTAGTCATCGAGGTAGGGCTGCGGCGCGGGCGGGTACTCCGGCTGGTAGTACTCGTCCAGGGGCGACGCCGCCGCTGGCGCGGGGGGCGCAGCGCCGCCCTCCGTGTAGTACGTGCTTGTTTCCCGGGGGCCACCCGTCGTGTAGCCACCTGGAAAAATAGAAGAGATTAGATTGTGTAAAAAAGAAAAACATGAGGCACATTTCGAATCAACTGCAAACTGCATTCAATATGACAGTGGTTAGTTTAATGTGACTTTGCATTAAAAAGGGAAGAGTACAATTTTTTTCAACTTTGAAGTTTCAGGTGAAAACTTTTACCAATATGAAAGTTTCTCGTTTCAATGATTTCACTCTGGGGCAGAGATAGATGCCGAAATAATCGGGCCTAGCTGTTGTTGCACATCGAGGCGTGTGCGGCGCGGCGCGGGCGCACACGGCGCGACGGTCACGGTTCACGGCGCGCCCTTTGTTCTGCGCGTGCGCCGGCCCCCCCGCACCTCACACACCCCGAACCTCATACACCGCGCACGCCGTACGTGATCGTACATAGCGTTTCAATTTACCGCGATTCGCCACTAAACGATGAATTACCACTTAGAAAAACTGCTATCACATATCCGAGCTGCGATTTTTTTTAAATTTGATTGTACATGCAGTGTTTCCATGGAATGAAAGGAGAAAAAGTATTCATGCTAATATAAAAAATGTATAAGCTCTTAAAATTTGCAGCATGTGTGCGTGGCAATTATATTATTTAACTAAGTTGCTGCGGCATAATAATAACATTAGTTACCTATATTGCGAACAGGAAATTGCACTAATGAACTCAGAAGGGACCGGATATAGCATATCTATAAGTAGGATAGCCGAATCTGCAGATTGGTAAAAGAAAAGACCAAACTGATTCCTTGTATGTTAGACTTATAAATCTGTGCTTAAAATACTTTGTTCATTTGTTAGGAGGCCCTATTCTTATACATTACAAGAGTAATTTTTATGTAACCTGACACAGAGACATGCGTGACCACGGGGTGCAGATATAGGGTACTTTTGCGTGAAAATGTACGTTTTCCACAGAATTTTCTATTTAATGTCTAGTATTCAAAAATACTTAAAATTCTTGAAGATTTATAAATTCATCATACACTGGTGAAGAATTCTGAATTTCGAACGAATGAAACAATTGCAAGTGTAGTGACAGTGACAGAAAATATGAAATCTCATTGTCTGCTACTCAGGTGTAATGTCTGTACGGTTTGCGCAACATTATGATATACAGTAAACGGTCGGTTCGCCGCGGACAGTCAGATTCGGGGTCAGTACTCTCCGCTATTGTTAACGCCGGCTCACTCCATACAATATTGTGCTAACAGTTATAGTGGAACTAGCAATTTGTTGGTGGAGAGTTAGAACAACATAGAGAAGGCAAAACCTAGAGACAATTATTTATAGGTTGCATTTGAACACGATAAAGACTTGGATGGGCAAAAGATACCGTGATTAACGATTTGAGAAATCACAAAGTAACCCAATGCTTACTAGGGGCGTTTGTAGTTTTGTTTTTTGTTAGTGTTATTTATAATGTGTGTTGTCACATTTGTCCCATCACTCGTCAGCGGGGTCGGAGGTCGGCCCGCTCGGGAGCTTTTTACGGCAATTCCACATATCTGTCCCGATATACGAAACACAAAAGGGAATTGTAATTGCCCGCGCTCGCTTCATTAAAATACTTGTATTTGTCTCCGCGACGCCCCGTGATTTGTTAGCGTTCCTTTACGCGTTTTAACGCGAGACATTCATCTAGCCCTGACATAATGTTTCCTCAAAATTATCTAATCTCACACGAAATTTAACTTAAAATAATTACGTGTGAACGAACACTACTCAGCCGCTTTGTTACCGAGATCTTGTGTATTATCGCACAATATTTATTGTTATAGTAGTAATAGGAATGATTACCAACAAGGTGCTTGCGTCTCCGGTATAACCAATGATGGAAAAATTACAGTCGTTATGCATATCGAGGTATTTAGCTGTTCTGATACAAAACATGATAATTTTATTCCGAGAAGAACTTACAATTGCTTGCAGAACACAAGCAATGAGATGACGTCACTATACGAGAACGGCTATAATAAGCGTTACGCACGATGTACTTCTCTATAATTACGAGGTTCATTGATAACATCATTCAGTAATCTAATCAAAGATGTACAGATGTTGAAGAATATAAAATATATATAATCATCATGAAAATTCATTTTCATTTCCTTCATACATAATTCGCCTGTCCATAAAACCATTACTGTCTTTTCGTGCGACATGTATGCATCACGAACTGAGTCATGTATTTAGTCGATCGAAGCATCGGTCCCAAGTAGGTCAGGAGCCTGATTGAGTGATAATACTCGGTAATATCGGCCAAACGAGATGAATGTGAGATGAATTAGGTTCGCTCGCTCGGCGGGCGGCGGCGGGCGGGGGGCGGCGCGCGGCCCGAGCCAATGGTGGCCGGCCCCGCCTCGCGCAGGTCGAAGGTCGCGGCCCGACCAGTGGCGCAGAACCGCAGTGCAATACAACTTCCAAATTAAAAAATTTGAGATGCTCAAATCTGAATGGATCAGAATATGCTTCAATACGTCGGATTAAAGAATAATTTCGAGGCGTATACGGATATCAAACGAGGGAAAAATATCAAAGATAAAAAGATAAAACGCGAAATATTATAAAGCTCTCGTGAAGTGTCCCGCTCGCAGCACATGTGACAGTAACTCTAGAGCGCAGCAGCTGGGAAGCGCCTCGGTTTTTTTATATTTTATTTTCATGTGTAACATTAGACCCGCGAAAACGGCCCTTTGACAAAGTTTTTTTTGGTTCGCACGCGCTAAGCTTCGCCACATGTTATTTTAAATTTTAATGAGCTGCAGTACACTTGATACCGCATCCACTATTTTAACTATAATATCGTATAAGTAATTTGACTTTAATTACGGTTTCTTAGGCGATCCCAATTTAGCAAACAAGTTATTTATGTACTTAGCATGTGGATTTACGCTGATTTCTTTTATTAAAAGGTTTTAAGTGTTCAACTTACTTTAATTCAAGGTCACGAGGTCTTACACATTTTGACTTTCGTTTTCAACTTCATTTAGTTTTTAAAATTATAAGCTTAATTTTAGAGGTTATAGGGAGATATTCCAAATTAGATACAGAACAAATAAATTTTGCCGCGCCAATTCCAATTTTGGAGCGGAAGTTCAAATATGACTTTAAAAATAGAAGCGATGGCGGTTGCAGGTGAACTCTGCTGACAGCGAGCTGTCGGTTATAATTTCCAACGACAAAATTTCGGAACAAAATAACATCAACCATTGTTAGTTCTTATATTATTTGTAATGCCACTTACCACTAATAATAATGGTTAAGTACTGTTAGAGGCAAAACGCCTTTATTTTGTTATATAACACAATAAATCAATAAAATAATTACATAACTGAATCACATTAGAGTAAAATAAAAATCAATCATCGTTTCTAAGTAATGAAACAAATGTTTTTAGAATACCTATCAATTATTCAGAGCAACAGTCTCGTTTAGGGTTTGGCAACTTCACGAAGCAAACAAAATCTTAAACAGAGTTAAAAATAAAGAGTCTCAAACGCTAACAAGACGGATTGAACACCAGATTCACCGATATTTATTAGCAATAAAACCCCGTATGGCTCCCGCGCACATAATCAAACGTATTTACGTGCGAGCTTTATAAAATTGTACAAAAATAATATCGGGCTCCGGTGATATCCGGTCGGGAATTTGGGCGCGTAATTTATAAACAAACTGTCACAACAGATGTTGATTACGGATTTACGTTAAAACACATCCCATCCGTGCACGGCCGAACTTACTTCTTGTTAGTAAGACCAAAGACGGTAACAAACGACGTATGATGTAATTGTATTCATCAATTAAATGTACGATAATGATAAAACGTAGAGATTTCTATAGCAGAGTTAACGGAATATATTTTTTTATTGGAGCTTTTACTGATCTTGCTTTGTGAAATAACTTGGAAAGTATTTTTTCCCCAGTACAATCTTACAATTGAGAAGAAACTGCTTATCTATAATCCTCGTACCCCGCTGCTAAATATTAAGACAATAGTTGTAAATTTGGATTGGAGCGTATAATTAGTGTAGTGAAGGTGTGATATGCTGTTAGCGGGGTTGGCAGGTGTGTGGGCACCTGCGCACGGGCCGACAGTCGTTACAACGCATATGGGAGGCGACCTGTTACAGTGACCGACACCATGGCCCATGGCATACGGGAAGCCGTTCGTGTCAAATAAATTTCATGGGAAACTTTACTTGCTAAGCTTAATGTCAGTCAAACATGGATGTCTCTGTGTTGCAACGTTTCTGGTTTGTTCAGTACAAACTGCAAAGTTATATTGTTATGAAATTATAGTACTGCTTCATTAATACTGTATTCAAATAGTATAGGTGTAAAATTAAACAGCCTTTTCAGTTTTGATGATCGCTCAGTTAAATGTTATAATTTTAGTAAGTTATAAATTTTATAATATTTAGTTGAATTAAATGTCGCAATGAAACCGGCGACGGCTGACGCCAATGAGAAAAAAGAATTGAATTAAAAGCAAAATTTATTGCGGAAGCAGGTATCAAATCACGACTTGTGAATATATATAAAGATTTGATTTTTATTCGAGATCTTATGTAAGAGTATAAAAAATATAAATAGGATGTAGTGGCGCCGAACAGGACGCGGGGACGGAAGTAGAGACACTTTATACACACATTAATATAGACATTAAACGTTATTATACCGTGATGCTTAGAATATCAAGTTAACGTATAATCCAAGGCGTACATGTTTGTTTTGGAAGTAACAGAATGTTTTAAAATAATTATTAATTACCTTTCAATATAATTAATAAAAAATAAAAAAAGTTAAACGCAAACGAACCTAATTTAGAACAATGAACTGAAATTTATCTCCGCTAGCGATCTTAATTCAAATGACTAGATACAAAGACTATTCTTGTAGTCGTACATTAGTTCATTAAGGTACGCGGCGGAAGACGGTAAAGTGGTTAGAGCGGGCGGAAGTGGCCATGCGGCATGAATGAACGTCCCCTCCCTCGCACCCACCCCGCCCCGCACCGCCCGTGACGTCACTACGTATAGACAACGTCAAGAAAAAAATATAATAGTACTGTTATGTGCCATGCTTTTGTAAAGAAAAAAAGGAGTTAAAAGGTAGAACTTCTACGGCATGTGGTCATCGGTGTAACGCATCGTAGGCTCGATAAAACAAATTAAGGAGCATATAGAAAAATTGTTATAACTTGTACGAAAAATTCATAATAGTTTATTGAGTAAAGTTATAGTAGAAGCTCAGAAAGTTAGTACAAATCAATAACCGTTTATGCTTTCCTTTCCCACCTTTCCCTATGAAAAATAATTGAAAAAACTCAATACTTCTAACTACAATAGCTTGAAATGAATAGAAATGATATTCTACACGTTAGAGTTTAGGGGTCAAAGTTTTAGTCTCACAGTTCAGTAGTTTCACAGCTGCGGGCGTTAGACAGGTGTATCTAATATTTTATCATTGCAACGTGCTAACTATACTCCTAAGATAATACGCGAATAAATTACACCGATATTTCATTTGAAGGCTGTATTTATAGCTTTTATCTGCTAAAAAGTCTAGGGACTTCTCCATGCTTACCAGCTGGACAGATCAAAATGGTTAAGGACCTAGGAAATAAAATATGTTTTTTTTTATGTTAGCAAAATATCTCTACTATAAAACGGCACTCTATTATTTACAAAAATATTCTCTATATTCTTAATTCGTGCATTCAAAATAAACAGAATAGAACACTTAAATTGCTATCGGAATTAGTGTAAAATAATAATGCATTGAATAATTTGATTTTGTCTTCTATCATTATTTCATAGATCAATATGTTGTGGGTATTCTTCCATGAGCCATACATGGTGTGGTCGTTAGAGTAACGGGCTAGGCGGATCATTGATATTCGAGTACCGGCCCAGCGATCAGCGCAAGATTCGCGACGCCTGTAAAAGGAACAGCTGAAAGGTTGTTGACCTATAACGTTACTGCTTATCAACCTACTTGCTACTTGCTGCCAACACCACACTATATCATAGTTATGTGCTTAAATGGTACAGAACACAGGGTACGTATACTGCAATTTGAAATAGAAGCATATAATCTGCATTTTACTATTATACATTATTAAATACAGGTATCAAAAATGAGTGATAATACTACACGGAGTACATGTATCTATATATTTCAAGAATTTTTTACCTCTTTTTGTTTTTTCCTGCACCAGACCTTAGTATGTAGTAATGAAATGGGCCTATGTTAATTCGTAACTGAAACTGCTACTATGTACCTCAAATTTCATTTCAATATAATCAGTATGATTGCGTCATATATACTGCAGTGTTTGATCACTTATTTGTTAAATTCCAGATTTACAGGCTACAGTCATATTAGGACGTATGAGTTTTCTTTTGTTATTACACAAATAATTTAGATAATTTAAACGTAGACAATAATTTGAGATAAATAGAAACTTTATAAAATCAAATGGAAAGTAGAGAAATCTTCAAGAAACCTTTTTTCCCTTACATTAAACTAAATGTCTCATTGATCAGTGTTAAGTTTTCGCACTAAGGGACGTATGTATTATATGTATTGTATTATAAGAATATTATATTTTATATTATAAGCAGCAACGTACATCCTATAGAAGTAAATATTAAATAATAAAGGAAGTTGTTTCTGGTCGTTCCTAGGCAAGCAGCATGTAGATGTGTCGTTGGCATGATTTTCACGTAATCTATAAATGCAAATGCGAGATATGTGACAATACTGCGAGCTTTTTATGCGTGTCACGCGACGGAAGTTCGACGAGGTGCGCCCGCGCCGGATCCAACATGGCGGCGAGAGCACTTCCGGCCGCACTTCTCAATGAACAGCTTTTGTTGCCGTAAACTTGTACTTCAAATGATCAATCGCTGAGCTTTTGAGACTCTTACAGTGAAAGCATAATCCATTATAATTTTTATAAATATAAAAAATTTGATTAATATCTTATTTAATTGAACTTGAAACATTTCTAATTAAATTACAGTTTGTAAGCAGCATACTATTGATATGATGATTGCTGCTCTTAATTATGAGGAAAATTAATATGTTTAACTAACGACTTGCTTATAAGACCATAACGATATATATATATGAATGTAAATAATATTCAAAAGTATATTTTTTCTTATCAGTATAAATGTATGGATAAGCTTACCTAGAGGCGAATTAATAAGTCTAAATAATAATTTTGGTATATTTTATGTTTTCGGCAGTTGCGCCTATTCTTCACATACAGAATTTCAGAAGTTCTACATTGTCTTAAAAATGTACACGCGCGACCGTTCTTTTTTAATTTTGTAGCAGAAATCGACAGAAGTACAAAATATGACGTGCACAGAAATCGATAGAAGTACAAATACCGTTATATTACAAACCTGGTGGGAGGAGGTAAGTGGTGTCCGGACACAGGGTGTCCACCGCGGGGTCGAACGACACTCTGTTGGGTTCACCATACTGCAGCTTGGTAGAGCTCGGGCTGACCGACTGTTCGTAACCTAACCTCGCCGCACTGAGGGTCTGCTCGTAGCTGAGCCGTAGATTGTCCGTTCGCAATACATTGTCCGTCGGCTCGTCGAGGCTATCGTAGGGTTTCACTTTAACACTGTAGTCTGTGAAGTTCAGCTTGGTGACGGTGGACATGGGTGCGTGGACGGGCGCGCACGGGGGCCCGGCGGCTTCGCGCGGCTCCACTAGCAGCATGGCGGCAGCACCGCCAGCGGGAGCCGACTAGTATCTCATAACACACTAACACTAATAGCGGGTCTATCCTTTAAGGAAAGATTAATACTCGTCCGCGAATAAATGACGTTATTCAAACGATCCGAATTTATTAAAATTATTATAACGACTGTTATCACTACGGCAATACGATTGAACTAGACTTGCGCGTGTCGTCGTACAGAGAGCACCTTCGCGCGTTCACGCCTCGCAGTCGACTGAGCGGGATCGAGCTTTCGTACTTTTGTCCTCGGGCGGGTTGCGAGAGGGCGGCCGCGGAAAATGTTCGGAGTTCGAAGTCGAGCGGAGCCGAGTTTTGTCGAAGACGGCCGAGTCGAGCCGAGCGGCGACCTGCCGCGCGGAGCCACCTGCTACACCGCGCCTCTACCAACTGTTGCGCGACCGTTGGTTTTTTGCTGACACTCGTAAAAATTAGCGAATTGTATAAAAAACCAATTTTAATAGAAGTCACGGGTCCCGAAATCGAAATTGATTTATTTTTATTTGAAACAAATAATAGTACACGGATATACCTAGACATTATCTACAAAGTACAAACTTATACGTAATAGTTTTGTGAATAACAAGTAAGCGAACAAAGTTTATAGTTTTGTTTAGTTTATTTTTCCTCTTGCTTGTCTATTAAGGAAAACTATTAATAATATAGCGCTAGTAGTCGGTAACATCATTATAATTAAAACAAATAATTTTATCAAAATAACAATGAAATACTACATATAAACTATATGGGTCTTAAATAAGATTCATTAAGGAAACTATCAGGGCAAAAGACAACAATAACTAAAATAACATTGAAAACGGCACATTAAATTATATGTCAGCCCAAGTGACTATTTAATGCTCATGACATTGTCTAAAGTGTAATCAACTTCATAAGAAAAAGATAATTCCAGTGTTATTGTGCCGCAATCCGACAGTATGGCTACTTAGATACGAATAATTACGGAATCATTACTATTGCGAAGTACTTGGGTATCATCAAGATGCAACTTCAATTATTTAAATGATGAGTACACTATGAATCAAGTTATTGTTGGTTTAATTTTTTCAGCGAAACGTTCCAAGCGTGACACGTGTAAGTTGATATCATTATCTTTTACAACTTTTCACTATCAAACTGAGATAGGGCGGGTCGATCTCTATCTAGTACCGAAAAAAATATTTTCAAAAGCGTATTCACGAATCGTGACAATGTTGTGAGTGGTACAATTGTCTCCATACTTTTTTAAGGGTAAATTTGAATAAGCAGTTTCGAAAAGGATGTTTGCATTGTCCGATTCGATACAGATGTGATATTGGTTTCGGATATCGAGTTTGCGAATTCGGTGGGAGGTTCTGGACGGGCGGATCCGAATCCGGGTCAAGTTACCGGGGGGTGGGAAGGTCACAAAGGGCCCGGGGACACCTGAGCACGTGTGCCACCGGATATGGAGGGCCATTGTCTACCGGAGGAAGTGATTCGAGCGCGCCACGAGATCCGATCTTATTTTTTTAGACGCACATATGACGGTATATAATTATTTTTTCAGGGGCTTTTGGTAATGACTACGCCTATTTTTACTGTCTCGGTTATGATATTTTTTGTCAGATCAAAGTATCCTGCTCTCTGTTTGTATCTGTTTGTTACATGTGTCTCTGCATAACTTTATTTCTTTAAAATCAAAGAATATTGAAAGGAAATAAAACGGTTTCTTTGGATGTTTCTGATTTCATTTTTTATTCTTTATAGAAAAGAACAAGGAGAACTGAAGGTGGTCCTTCTCTCTTCGCAGAGTCCGCGTGAACAGGGTATAATGGAAAATTTAAAAGCTCAACGATGACTTACACAGGAATGCTTTACATTATAAAAACAATAGCACCAACTTAACACAACACCTGCTAAGAATTTGTGGATGCCATATTTTAGCATTAGCGAGGGTCGCCGGCTTAGCAACTATTTAGGCTTTGTTAATAAAAATCAATGACAAAAGGGCAAAAAGTTATAAAGCCAGTGCTACCAATTAACAATTCATATATGAGTCAGTGTTTAAAGGTCTAACAAGTTTTTTTCCTTTTTTTATCACATACATAATATAAAATGATACATATTATATTATAGTCTCGTCTGTTTTTTTATAAGTCAAAAAGTCTACAGATATTAGATAGTATGATTTCTGCATTTGTTATTTACAATAGCTTATACATATTAACATACACATAACAAGTATGCTGCAGTGCAAGGGCTCTGCTGTGACGCTAATATAATTTCAGCGTCAATCAGGAGGCATCGCGGTGGAAATGGCGCGCCTGGGGAAATGGGTTTTTGATATTTGTACAAGCGGGGAAATGACTCGCGGGATATTGCCGACGAACAAATACCGTCGAGGAAATAGCATGCTAATAGATATGACGTAAAGATTGAAATACAGTATTTTACATATTCGATACTAAAGATGTGGCTTAGCTCCGTGGAATTGTTCGGAATTAATCCATCTGCAACTTTTCGCCTACGTGAAAAATTTACCACCCACATCATCTTGATGAGTGGCAGTCTTCTACCGGGCGCTTTTCGCGTAACTTTCTGCCCCGCACAACAGTATTTCCGGTACGATACGACTTGCAAACTTTAAAAAAGGAGAGCGTATTCCCTCTTAAAAGGCCGGAATCTCTTGTACTTGGCACTTGCTCTCTTCTGGTGTTGGGCAGCGGTAGTTGCTTTGCATCAGGTAACTACGTTGTTACATGCTATACGTTCTTTGAAATTTTTGATAAATCAGAGATCATAATATGTTTGAAGTTTTATGAGTCACGTAGCAGGAGCCATTAAACATTATAAATATTTTATATTTATAATGCCAAATCTGACATGCCGACAACTCTGAATACAAGTTGCATAATTCAAGTTTTTCCGAATACCGAGAAGGACACTAAATTGTAAGAAAAATCGAATCAACATAATATTCGTGTGATCGGAATACAAAACAATTCGATCGAGTGTCGGCGACAGAGGAGTATTACGAATGGCATAAACGCAATGTCGATCGCTAAATACAAAGCGAAATTAAAACACCGACAGATCGGTATCGTCTGTAACCCACCGGCGATGCGCTCAAAAATACCACTTACTGAGCTTTTCCATGATTTGAATTACATTAGTGTGAACAATGCGCGTATCTGCTGCGGGAGGCGACGGAAGTTTAGATAAACAATCTGCTAGATAAAATATAGCAGCAAAAACGACTTATTAAGGATTATCATAAACAAATAACGCATACGACACAAATCTTTCTATCCCTCGCTAATTAAAAAACGCATCCGGTTTTCGAGCCGTATGCCGAGCGATTAAACTCGAATTTGAAATTCAAACTTTACGTTCGCCATAAAATCTGGGTCGGAGGTCGGAGGTCTGGTGCGATTTGGGAATTTTTATATTGTTTTGCTTGTAAAGTTTGAAGTTTAGGCGGCATTACTTTGGCTCGTGAGCACGAGGCCGCTGGGACGGAGACGCTGAAGTGAAGTGGTGTGTTTTAAATTGGAGCGCGACGGGGACGTCACTTCCGGTACCAATAATTTATTTCTCCCGGGCCGGGCGCGTGACGATGCCGACGCGAGATGGTGCGAGGTACGACATTTATCCGCGGCTAAATTTGGAACGATTTCCCAGAACGTTATGAATTGTGACATAATTTGCGTGGCGCTGAATGGTCTCGGGTCGATCCCGCTTTACTCGTCTCAATCATTGAATCGTTTATTATACTGGTTAGTTATTATTCATAATAAGGAAACTTTGTGAAATTAGGCAAATATTTTTAGGCCTCTACAGGTCTACTATGTAATAGTTATAATAACTTCCCTAGACTCGGAAATGAGATAATAGAGGATAATATTGTAAATCTAATCAGCGGAACCGATAACGGATCGATAGTAAGCGAATAATAACATTTAAAAATAAAACTTTCGGGATTTGCATTTCTGCAAAAACGATCCTTGTCTCGTTGGTATTAAGATCCTCTGAAAATTAATAAAGTCTGAATGGCCTGTTGTTTTAGAGTTTACGAGTTATAAGGACCCGTGTCATGTGTTGTGACAGTGAACGCGTTATCGCGAAGGACAGCCGCCCACGCCGTCCGCCCCGCCCCCGCCCTGAAGATAACCGCTATTATTGCCATAATTAAAATGTTCAAGCTTCTGTCTGAATTAATATTTTCAGATAACTCGAGTACTTATATTTGCTGATAGCTCAATGTAAATAACACCGTTATATTTTAAATGTTTTGCTCTAGCGTAACGTAAGTTTAATCGAATGGCAATACATGGATTCTAATTTTAGTAGAGTCACTGGATTTAGTAGCGAGCCTTAATTAAAGAAGGGTTAGTACGAGGCGTTGTGATTGAGGTAGTCAAATCGGCACTTAATAATGGATAATGAAGAGTTGTCAAATATTTGTTCTGACGAGGGACTCCTGCAATGAGGGACCCCGCAAATAAGGCAACTAATTGAATTCGGCGCGTCAAAGGCGCCGCGGTCGGCTTTGTCGGCGCCCGCGGCCGCCTGACGATATTGCTGTAGTGGCAAGAAGGTAGAAGGTACCACAGTATGGTATCACACCCTTTACAAATCCATCTTACACCGAGTACTCGGGTTACTTGCGAAAATGCATTATTGTTAAACGCCTCTGTCTTATTTTAAAGCTATTTTTTTTTCATTATCATCTTATTCCGAACCGCATTCTTTTCTTTCAGTTACGTTCATTGTATTTATTTTTCACGGTTGATGTAATAATGACTAATCATTCGTTAAAAGTATTGTGGTGTTTTACAGGAAAATTACATGTCGATGTAGAGGTTATCAGAACAACGAGTATTCACTGGAATAAGTGTAGGAAATGTACTGGTAAATGAGGTAAAAGAAATAAAAACATTTAAAATCTAAATAATTATTTTCATGTTGCTTACTTTTTAGTAAATTTTAATACAGAAAACTTTTTCAGTTTAAAAATTATTTTTAATTATGTCTATGTTTACCATTAAATTATTTATTATTTGTTTTACTATAAGGAGATCCTTTTAGGGTTAAACAGGCATTTAATTGTCTTTCAGTGCGTGTACTACAGACACAAAACACCTGCAAATTACTAACAATAAGTGAGGCTCAGATTACAACAAAACTCACAGGATTCGCGAGTGATTCTCGTCAAAGGCGCGGGATTAGTTTTTTAGTAACTCGATATTTTTAGCGTTTTATTAACTTATTACTGCAAGTGGCTTATCGTGTACTACCTTCTAAAATCTTTTTCGCACGTCACGCCTATTAATAGTTGCCATTCAATGAAACCAATACAGGATGCAGCTTTTGTCATAAAAGGATTCACGTACACTATAAAGAATTATCTTATGTACAGGGTTTTTTTAACATAATGTATTTTTATATATGTACAGGGTTAAAGGTGTAAAGTTAAATAGCTTAAATAAAAAATATTAAATAAGGGTTAAACCACCAGCCATTACAAGCGAACCCCGGGGTTAAGACAAGCGATTAGTTGTAAAATATCCTGAAACTTACTAGACGTCGCCCGCGGTCTCGATCGTGATGATTCCAGGTTTATATAAGTACCTTAAATGAACATTACAATATATACTTATTGTTTCATATTTACCGAAGCACTTTTTATAGAAAATAAATATCGATAAAATATGAAGGGTCCTCTCTTTCTATTGCATAATAAGACTATTTACTATTTAAAAGATAAAGATCGTTTCAGCACAAACGCGAGACTATCATCCAAATCTACGAGTCGAACAACACGGGACTGACATAAAACTCTCCAATTAATATTCATGATTACAACGAAATAAATTTTATTGACCCATGAAACGTTATCAATACAATTCAAACGGGTATAAAATGTTATGAGGCCGATAAGGCTCCTTGTGTTTTTTTGTCCAACTTTCAAATAACGAATCAAGGACACCTAAAATTGGTGAACGAAGAAAAGGGTCTGATTGTATAGACACTTCGGGTCGTTGTTAGGGGTTCATTGAGTACGAGAGGTCCTTGGCGACAATACGAATACGCGTATCGGAACACCCTTGCTCTTTTACCAGTCCCTACCCGCCCTAGGTACCCCATTGAAGGGCACATGTTTGCCCATTGTTACCTTAGCGCGCCCAACAATATTTGATTCGATCTATTATGTATGAATATTAATAAAGTGTGACCTTTTATCGTGAATAAATAAGATGCACAATCATGGTGCACCCCAAATACTATTATGCCAATAGCTCTTTGGCCTATGCTGAGCCAATATAGACAAGAGATTATGAAAGCTTTAAGGAGCGTATAAGTCTGTGATTGTACTCGTTGATTGTGTGAGGAATACAGTCTAGGCAAATGTGGTAATAATAGGGTTATTGGCTCAACCTAGAGGAAAACCATTAGGTTATATAGTTCACACAACTTTATGAATGAAGTATGTATTTGAATTTTGAGTTGAATGAATGTATATACATGAATGAATGTACATACTCTACTAATTAGGTGGCGGTATAAAAATACGGCGACGTAGCCCAAACGAGGAGCCAATTGATTCTCTCTAAATAGGATTAAGTTAATTATAACGATTAATCATGCGTAACTCGTAGCGGGTATTGAGAAATATAGCACCTTTTCAGCATCTTTGTTAGATACATTTTTCATCGTTGTATCTTTTGACTAACATTACTTTTTTGGAGCTGTCGTTGTTTCGTCTGTATAAAAATTTTAAAATGGAAAATTTATTAATAGTCCTGTCAGATACTCAGTCAAGCTTTTAATCGAATAATTCCGTTGCGATAACGGTAGGCATTTTTTATTATAAAAAACATTCACAATTTTTTTGTTCTAATGAAGCATCCTCATTTTTGTAGTGGTTGTTCTTACCTCATTGTGCCATTTCGGTAGTATGTAGTGGCGCACGTGCGCAGGAGTGTATCGGGTTGCTCCGGAAGTCAGTTGAAGCACAATACCGACCGGATGTGGCCGCTCTAAACGACACGTATCTTTTTATTGATATCTTAGAAAGCCCAATATTTTCCTGTCGACACTCTACGACTTTTGGAAATGGCGTCGAGTGGGGTGTAATGATATTCAGATGACATGTCGATATTTGGGCCACGTGCGCTCTATTGTCCTTTTCTAGTTTAACGTTTTTTTTATTTGTAAGTTTAACAATAGTTTATTATTTCAGTAAAACGACCGTCATCGATAAGGAATGCTTCGAATACTCTATCTACGGTTGAATTCTTAACGTACTAGGCTAAATCAATCTGTCAATCGTATAAACATTCAGATCGAAGTTATGAAAATTCATTTAACCACTGTATAAAGTCATGTTGGACCGTTTTTGTAGAGTTACGTAGCAGCGCCTTACTCTACATAGTTTTTATATTGATTCCACTAATATTTTTCCTAATCAGTATAGTTTCTAGTTATATTATAGGTTTTGCATAGTAATTAGTGGGTCAGGCTGGGCGGAGACCGCAGGATGCGAGGCGTAATAGGATATGACCATAACTAGTACAACTGTCAATAGTTTTCAAAACGAAAGTGTCTCGACAAACCAAGTTTTACCCAACATTTTCTCGTCAGTTTCGTTCTTGATAAATTTTCTTACTAACTCAATGGTCGTGTTATTTTTGGAATTCAAATTTTTAAACTGAAACCTTTTAGGAAAATATGAGTGTTAAAAGTACAAATAAATAAAACATTTACCAACTTTATCAAACGTATGCAACTTATTGTATTATACTATAATAATTACTGCGAAGTGGGAAAGCTAAAACTGCGAGGGTGTACAATTATTTCTCCCTTTTAACGGTCAAATACCCAGAGGTCGTTATGACGTTGCAAATTAATTTATTATATACCAATTACGTGTATACGGGTAGTCGCTAGCCCGGCCTGTGACGACTCGGTTGGACTGATTCTAAATGTATGTGTTCGTAGCTTTATATTTCGTTCTATAGATAATCTGTTCCTGTTTTAAACGACAGCTGATGTTTCTTCATTTCAATTAGTTCAATTCCAAACCCAACAAAAAACGTCATAAACATGCCAAAAATTAGCTCCAAATGGAGTAAATAAAAATGTTAATTCTCTGATTGTATTATCCTGTTTTCGTTGCATATAATCGATTAGTATTCATTAGGGAATATTTTAATTTCGCAAGCTTGTTCCGCACGTCCGGCTGGCGGCGCGCGATGATGCCGCAAGCGAGGATGTGCGCGCCTTGCGACAGTGCGGATGCCCCAGCGATTGCAGCGCGCCGCACGCGCATGCCCATTGCCCGCTTTATACCAACTCATACCACGCGCCAAACACTTTTTCTACCAACTTCAGATATGTAGACTACCACCTAAACGGTGTACGACTAAAAGGGAAATATCGAGTGCATTTTTTTATTTACACTAAAGTGTCTAGAGTACTGTTTTACTTGCGACGTTGAAATGAATGATTTAAAATTAAAAAATATATATATGCCAAAAATCAGCCTAACAAGACAGAAAATGAAAGATTTATCATATTTTTATGTATTTGATTTTTAGGACTCACCACGCCATACGAACAGGGGATCCAACTCAGCTGAGTTCGCACGCGAACTCGGGTGTAAAAACATAGCTTATCCAGAGTCGAAATATTCCATATTTGGTAATATCAACACAAGTCACTGACGATGTTAATGTCACATAAAATAAATAAAACAATAACAGTTCGTTAATAAAAAGGATATGTTGTGAAACTACTCATAAAAAATTAAAAAAAGTTTATAAAATAGCGAAGAAAAAAATATGTATGCACAGACAAAACGCGCCGAAGACTGCAGAGCGTTTGGCACATTTGGCAAGTGAAGGCGGGTGGTAGGGAGCCCGTAACAATACTTAATTGCCGTACATGAAGGTTTCAAATTTAATTCTGGCTATATAGCAATATCGCTATTGTGATATGTCAAATGTTTAGCATGGAGTTAAATATTGTGATTTTTTCAGCTTTGAAATGTCAAAAAAACCGAGAACGAAAACATAATTAAATAAGTACATATTAACTGAGAGAGAGGAATAAGGGAAAATTGAGAATATTCTGCTTTTCATGAGCATGAGAGGTTAGTTTTCCGGAAGAAATATGAGGCTGGTCATATAAGTGATAACTTTCAGTGTTCTTTAATAATGATATAACTGTCTGTGGCCGAAGAAATTGCGAAGATGACATGTGCTAAAACAAAGTCGATCACATGGACCTCGGAGCGTATGAAAGAGAGCGGAAAAAAGGCGCCAAGGTTGTCGGTTGCGCCATGCATTCAGCCTAGCGGAAACTTCTATATGCATGCTATTTCTTAGCCAAAACAATGCTATTCTCTATGAGCACATCGCTTTAATATCATGAGTAGCACGACCGACTAGGGAGAATACCGGCGTCCTAATCGTCTGCATCTTGATTAACGAAATGTCACGTAATAAAATCCAAACACGGATCGAAATGTAGCGAAGAGCGGACCACCCGGCTGACGACGCGGAGAGGGCTTCTTCGCTCTTAGTTAATTTATTATTTCAGTAGCACGGAGCGTTCGCGGCCGTAGTCAAAACATCCCGCTACTTATGATTTACAAGGCAATAAACGCCCGTTTATATCTACTGGGCTTTTATTCGTGAGATTGCGCAGGATCCGCGGATAAACAGTTTAAATCAATATTTACAAGTTCTATCGAAAAAATGTTATGGATCATCAACTCCTACTCCAGGAATAGATGAGTTACAAGCATCAGCACCAGCTGTGTAGTCTTCAGATATCAGTCGGTAACATACGTTATATTATAATCATTGACGTGATTTCTATCATTATAATTTTGCTTGTATTTCATAAATTCTTAACGTCAATTTATTTTAACTGTGATTATCTAATTTACGTATGTATTCAAAATAAAATATATTTATCAATTGAAACCAAATTTAAATACTTGTTTGCTTCTGATTTCCATGTTGATTAGATTTTAATTAATTCACAAAGTTTTATAGCGCAGATAAATGAAAACGTTATCATTTGGGAAAGTTAAAAATTTCAAAAAATTGACAAATTGCCACTAAAATTATATAGCGAAGATAAAAGATGATATAAAAATCTAGGTGCCGATGATTAGGAATGGGTACAGAATTTATGTTAAATGGAAACTAAACTAAGGAAGGTACAAATTTGCTACATAGTATTTTTAAGTATAAAACCAAAGCTATATCATAAATATATAATGATGGCGAAACAGTTACATGTACATAACGACGTCATCGCGACCATAATCGTAACTAGTCCCGATCGCTCAGCGCGGGCTGCCCAGTGCCCGGCCAGAGCGGGTCATCCGCGTCCTAATGAGACCAGCATTATGGAGCGCGATAACCGACTACTGGGGTTCAGTTATCTTCATTACCCTCTCGTTAAATCTTTAAAACCTGCGTTTATCGATGTTTTAATTACACGATAACGAGTGTCGAGATTGATAATTGTTATTATTTATGTAGAGAGAGAGAGCAGCAATTTATGTACTGATAAGACGTAAAAAATAGTTTTTTATTACAATGTCGTTCGTAAGTTATGCTAAAAGCTCAGCCCGAGATTCATAGCACTTTTATATTTACAAAACACATCTCGACCGCGATAGCGGTGCGCCGGAAACCGACAAGTTATTAATACAACTTTACATCTACATTTATTAAATTTGATTGATTATATAAAGATAAACAAGAGCTTCTCGAAACAGTCTCACTAGAATCTTCTCACGTTACGATTTCAATATATTTTGATCGAAACCGTTAATTACTTTTGTTTCCTTCCTTTTACAATAATATTACTAATAATTTCTATGTCTTGGCAACTTTTTATTTCAAGGAAGTTTTATGAATTGAGTTTAATTGCAAAGAAGACTAATTACCTGGGAAGTAGATCAAAAGATATTGAAAACTAAATGTACTTCAGAGCTTGTTCCACAATGCCAACCGTCCACAGGACGCAGACGGCTTTACCTAGAAGGTTCACTTAATATAACGCTATCGAGAGTACTTCTTCTTCATTTTTACAACAGAGAAGATAAACTTATAGTACAGTTCCTTCTCAAAATGGCGTGGAGCAACGTCATCACCAACTGCCGGCAGTTTATACGTATTATATAAGTTACATTTTTTTTTCTCATCCGAATGAACGCGCGCTAAGCAAATGTAACTTGTGTTTTTCCTGTGATGGAACAGTTAAATCGTATACGTAAAATATTGTTAGTACTAACCGGTGTTGTTGTTATTGTTGTAGTGGTGTGCGGGCGGCGGCAGGTAGTCCGGCAGCTCGGGCAGACACACGTTGCTCTCGTACATGTTCGGGGGCACGTTCGCGAGCAGAGACCTCTCCTTTTCCACATCTGCAACATCAGTGGATTTGAAAATCAAGAACGCACGTACCCTAAGAAACTACAGACTGGCGGCAGGATGATTAAAAAATGGAGGAAAAAATATTACAAAACACGAACAGCTTACGTAAAATATATAATGCCTCCAATACATATTTTGTGTATAAAAAATAATTACACACCGATTTCGTAAATTGCCTTGATTTCTTCTAAATATATAAATAAAATCTGGTAAGATTTTATTTCATAGCATGCAACGATAGCATATATTTTTCTTAATTTTTCCTAATATTTTGGTTTCGATTATTATGCGTTATGTAAGTTATAAGGCGATATAAATGACATTAGCTTTCGCATTCACACAAAAATTATATCACAATCCTTCAGGATGATTATATACTTTTTTGTGTAAATCTGTAAAGATAGTAAACATGTAATTTACCTTTCTGTAATATCTCGAGATGCTCCCACAGTATATCGCCCATGAAGGCTGGTGCGCGGGCGACGAACTCCTCCTTGCCCATGGCGCAGATGTCCTTGCCCTGCGCGCGCGCGAACTGCTGCAGCGCCACTCCCTCCAGGGAGAACTCCCGCGCGGCCCAGCGGAGCCACGCCGCCACGGCCGCCTCGCTCCATTGTCGAGGATCTGAAGTAGAACAGATCGTGTCAGCAAAGGTGCCCTTATAATTCGGTTGTTTAGAGCCGTAGTTCAATGTTAACTCAATAAAAACTGCCGATTCATGTCTGTCGTAAATTAAGATTAATGTTGATATATCCCTAATAAGTACAACAATAACCGAATGAGGCAAGCGAACAATTAGTCGGGCTAGCATTGGCCAACACCGGAACTTGCCTCACGCGCAGGAAGACCCGACCTTCATGGCAAACGCACTGGGCTTCTGCTTCGACCGGTTTCCCCTTCGGCTTTCTAATTCGGACATTGTCATGTGGCGCAAAACGTGCAGATTAGGGGTTTCGGTTAGCGGGTTGCGAAATCGCCCGGATAACCGCTCGGTAGATGACAGGCCCATAAACGTCGGCAGTTTCACATAGCGCGCGGTCTAATCGTCTCATTTCGAACTACTCGAGTCTACTTTGTTCGCCGCAATTAGCGAGAATGTTAATAGTTTACGAGTTTTCACATCCAGGTCGATATAAACAGCCCGCGTGATGTGTAACAAATCACTTTGGACGTGAGATTTCCCGAGCGAAAAGCGGGCGAGTGCTGACTAATGACAAATAATTACTTTAATTGTGGCCTTTATTATGCCGCCGAGAGCCCGGGGAGCTCGGAATACGCGGACACTTTACATTCATAGCGCTTACATAGAAAAACTAAAATAATAGAAATACTCGGTTTGCACCTGTTACTCTATGTCAAGAGTCGATGCAAAATACTTCAGGAGTCTAATAATTCTACTTCGGATGCTGATTTGAAAAAATATTTTGTGTTGAGTCACGATAAATTTTATATATAGCTGCTATACTAGCTGTTTTCCGCGACTCCGTCCGTGTGGTTACAAAGATGAGAATTGTTTTTTTCTATAACACAATTAAAAGCTTATCACACCTAGTTGACCTCTTAACAGGACGCGCAATAAACTTTTTACACTCTATTACGAGAAATTAATTGAGGAAGATTTTTCGGAAATTTCTTTGCTATAAACCTTACGGCACCCAAGATTTTTGTAACGAATGCAAAACTGTCGAAATCAGTTCGTGAGTTCTGGGGGTAGCTCGTCAGGAAGGATAACCGACTTATTTTTATATAATATATTGAATTCTTAAATTATTATAGTTAATCTTTTCCTTAATACGTTATTATTACACGTTATGAATATTAAGTCAATGCAAAAGTAATTAGATCTTGAAATAGTTTTTATTTATCTATAGCCTAGTGTAGTAGAAGATAACAAGGCTACATGGAAATAGACGAATTTCATTAGCAAGCACAGCAACTGTCGGCCGGCGTTGCGCGGGATTCATTCGGCGAGATCGCGAGATAACATTATGCGACGACAGCATTAATAACAACCTCCACGTTATAGGTACTATGTTTATGAAAATTACGGCTACCACTGTTTTTATGCGACAACATAAACAGCAAATGGATATCTTTTGTTGTATAAAATGCTCGATTTATTTTGTATAAAGATTTTAGTTGGTACGAAGTTAGAAAATCATTTGATTTTTACTAAAAACTTCTGGTATATTAAAGTATCACTTTTGTGATGTACTAGCTGTTGCCCGCGACTCCGTCCGCGTGATAACTTTTCTCTTGAATTTTTTTCTGACATTACTTTGCTATAAACCTCACGGAGCCCGAAACCTTTGCAACAAATGCAAAATCGTCGAAATCGGTTCGTGCTTTCTGGAGTTATATCGTCAGGAAGGAAAACCCGACTTATTTTTATATAATCGATTGTAGTATCAAAAACACGATATATCTGACACCGGTAACGGCGATCGGGGCTCGTTACTCGCGAGGAATATTTTATTGTCTAACTGAAGGATATTCGTCATCGTCCTGACGCGTGACGTCGCTAGATGACCGGAAGCGCGGACAGACGCGGCGCAGACGCACGCACTTCCGCTGCGGCCGACGACCGCCCGCTCTATTCTCATTGCTCCATGTTATTCTGAAGTCTATGGTCATTGGATACATTATGGTTGTGGAATCGACACAACCATAATATATTAACAAAAAAACAAATTCGTAAGCAGGTGACGGACCTATATAATTTGACCGGGTTGTGTTAAGCTCGTAGCCAATTAGCATAGACGGTTAAACAACATAGGAACATCGTATTATGCCTGCTAAGTTCTAATGTATCATCGATATAGCAACGTCACTAAAGAGATAGACTGATGTAGGAACAAATTTAAATATTTTTTATATTTTTGCAACAATGCATTTGCATTAAATATTTTGAAACATAGTCTGAACAGATTCTCACCACTGTGGGAGGTAAGGTATGTGCATACTCGGCGTATGCAAATAGATGGTGCCACGTCTAGACTTTAGATCCTAACGAATTTTTTATGTTGACGAGCACTAGTTGGCAGCTGGGATACTGAATATAAATTTTTATCACTGTTTAAACCACCGCCATGATGGCCAAGCCATGTTTTAAATGTAAAGCAAAGAACAAGGATAAATTCACACCGCAATTGTGTGTGGAATTCATCGGCGTATAATTTTCTACCCATTTTTTGTGGGGAGGGGTAGCCCCTTTTAACTTAAGCTTAGTAACTAATATCTACACTAACTGTGGCTTTGGCCAGTAACATAAAAATTATTAGAAACTTCCTGAATTTACCCTTATTCTTTCCGTTATATTTAAAACATGGCTTGGCTATCACGACGGCAACTATATCAACGTATATCCAGGCATCACTTTGCGATGTGAATTTACCCTGAACTGATAAATCTTCATCGAATATGAACTTCACACATCTGACGTATTCATTAGTTATATCTATCATAAAGTACTACAATAACTAATTATTACTGATGTATAGGTACTCTTTAAGGATAGATATAAATAAAACATGTTTATACTCAGATCCGGGTAGGTTTTGGGTGTTTCGATGACTCTTAATTCAAATCAAGCAAATTAATAATTGTTATTTTGAACTGCGATTGACATTTGAGAATAAATTCAAACGGATGTTTGTAATATATTTTTGTAGTTAATGTAAATACATCGGTTTGATCATGCCACTTTAATGTCGTATATGAAGCACTAAATTAGTTGTAGTTTGATCTAACGCGACTCGTGTTCAAGATGTTATTATTATGGTTTTATTACGTTTTCTCCTCGAACATAAAACAGATGAGTGATTCCTAATAAAATGGCATTTATGTTATACATAAAAATGTTAACTCCAACTAATGCGGCTGCGTGACGTATTTTGTGTACAAAAATAATACTTATTCCACTTCAGAAGAGACCAAACTGTTCTTACTGCAGTGGTACAGCATTATAGGATAAAACGAGATCTTCACATCGACTCCTTTCCTTTGACGATTTCCTTTTAATTTTATAGTACGTCAGATACGCCATTGCCTTTTCCATAGTCTAAAATTTCAAAAGTAATATTATTTGCAGTTTATTTTTAATATAGGGTAGTGAATATATTCTTTAATATAATTTATTATAAACTTTTCATTTTTCAACTTTCACAAACAAAGAGTTTGGTCGTAAAGTATTTTTATTGGTTGTTTCGAGATTATAAAATAGGTAACCTCATGATTACGCGCCGTTAAACTTTAGTCTGCTATTAAAAGTCTAGACACTAAATTGTAGTTTCTGCCATTTTAAAGAACTAGACGTTATTGCCAGTTATTTATTATACTCAAACTATCAAACGTTTTTTTAAACGCATTTAACAAAATGTCTACAGTATATTGAATTTTATAATTTATAAAATTTAGACACCTTAGAAGATTTATTGGATTTAATTATTTGTCTGTAAAATATTTTTGTTTGTAGTCTACTTATTTTATTTAAGCCTTTTTGTTCAACTCTATGATGTACATCAGCACGATTCGAAGTTTTCTAAGTTGTAACGAACGTTTACTTAAAACGTAGGTTGTGATAAAATATGTTACTCGTCTGATAAAATTATGTGTCGCTTTCGTTGTGTATGACAGTGGAGAAGAATAATGAAATATTTGAATAAAGTGTATTTTATCACGGTTCTTTAAATTTATAGTTGTAGCAAAAAGCTTGAAAAAACCTTTTGGTACGCCGAGGCGCAGTTGCTCCTTCTCCCACGAGGCGAAGGTAGCCTTCAGCGCTTCGGCCATCTTCTTGTTGGTGCCGGGCGTGAGCGGCGGCACCTGTGACGGGATGTCTGCAACAAAAGAGACGTAACATTAATATTCAAGTTTTATTAAAACACCAGCTGTGCAATGTAAATCTAGTATTTTTAAGTAAAACGGTAACAGACATCTTAATTTTGTCCAGCTAAAATAAGCCATCGAGAAAATTTTGTCTATACGTTTACTTGACGTATACCAGTTTATGTCTTCATCTCTATTGACCCTAACATGACATACTTTTCTCGTATTTGTCGATAAATTAAAGATAATTTATTTTAATCTATTTTTGTCTACGAACTTTTACATGACAACACATTTTTATCGAGCCTTGTCGAGATTTTGATATTATGAGAAGAGTCTACGATTTTTTCCATGCTAGTCTACGAACAAGAAATTTGTCTCTCGACGTACGCATGTTAGGGAGTAGAGATATATATTGATATCGACAATTATGACTACGGTGGAGAGATGGAGATATCTCGTTAGTGTATCTTAAGCGGGTTGGATTTGCACGTAATATGATATTAGCAATATGATTAGATATAAATTGAAGACCACATGGGAAAAACAAGGAAAGTCAGATGAGTACAACAAAAAGATTAACAGATTTATATAGTTTAATAGTCTATATATAGCCACGCACAGACAAATATGAATTGAACTATAATAGTTAACTGCAGAAATTTTACCCCTTTCTGATTTTATAGTACAGATTGATACACTAAAAATCTAACAAATGGCATTAAAAAGTCAGTTTCACAACAAAAATGACATTAATTGTTTTCTCCGTGTGGTCTTCAATTGTATTCCGTTACTAGCGAGCTAGAATTTAATTTAGCTTTGTAAGCTAGCACGTTTGTATACTTTAATTAAAACTCCAGGATAGTTTGTTGAATAAAATGCGTAAGGCTTTTCAAGAATCTTCACATGCTAGTTGAAGCTAAATATGTATTGAGATGCGGTCGATAAGGTTAAGGGTGGATCGGACGGTCGATGTTATCTGTGATCGGAACCCGTTCCGTTTGCTGCACTCTCTACACTACATCCATCCATTCAGAATTAATTTACCTCTAAGTTTGTCCGACAACGTTATATCGTCGGCGTAAAGAGCATTTCAGAGGTAAATTAGCTCTGAACGCTCTTACATATATGTGTACCTAATCTACTAATTAGTACACGTAGATAAATAGACGTAGATGTCGCTGCTATAATTATAAAACTAATTATAATGGGACTGTGGAACATGAAGATATTTACCCGACTGTTCCAAAAGGAGTGTTGTTTTTTTTAAATTTGCTATGGACCTTTAGTTTTGGCGGGGATTTTAGAGAGTGACGTTGTGTGTTTTGTATTTTTGTTAAATTTGTGTTATTTCAGTGTTTAATGTGTTATAATGGTAGAATATCGAATATTAAACATTCGTTGTCATGCACAAGTGTGGACAAGTGCTACAACTTCAAGAAACGTGCTATTTTGTGTTCCCCTCCAACACTCCATTCGAAGTTTTAGTAAAGCTTCTACCGCTTTACTAAATCGACTGACTTGACTTGGACTGTGTGACGTTTTATCTTTTCTCTGACTACACTTTAGACTTGACGAAATTTATGTTACGTTGCTAAAAATTATTAGAACAACTAAATTAAAATAAAAACAACTAAATAAAAAATATATTAGAACAAGAAATTTGGTTGCCCGCCTTTACTTGACCCTGGCCATGGTTATAGCCGAAGCGCCATATAAAAGAAGAAGAACCTGTACCTGTGGTGCGCCATACATTCTGTCCTTAATCTGTTTCCACTCCGCTTTTAGTACCAGTTGTATTTCCTTGTTATTAAGATACTTTATTATTAACAGTGCAAGCATTAGACGTGTTAGGCAATTAATCGTAAAAGGTTTCATGAGGCTCTATTTAGTCGCCGCCCATATCTCTCTTAAATTGTAGAGCAAATGGGAATATGACTCGAGCACAGACAATTATACCTTTTTAGTCGGAACTATATCGGCGATTACACAGTGTAGTCGAGAGTCGAGACATTATGATTACCGTCCGCGGCGCTCGTCCTCTAATCAGAAGTGGATCTCATCGGGCGATCATTATCAGTAGATTAATCACTTCATTTCAATGGTAAGTATTCGAGCTCGTAGTGAGCAACAAATTAAAAGTTGATTTCTTTCCGAACGATCAGCTCGGAATAAAATAAATCGGAGATAAACAAGCGAGATTGCATCGAGTGAGTCGCGAGACGCAGGCTTCATTCATAAGTGCGCTGGTCGCGGTATGTGCGTGTGTGTGTGTGAGTGTGTGGGTGTGAGCGTGTGTGCGTGCGGCTTGCACACCTGCCGACCAGTTCTGAGATGTTGAGATTTGTACTGCTCTCCCACGGTCGGTGCCCGCTTCTTCTAGTTGAACCCTCCAGATATCATTTGAATGTTTTATATTTTTATACGTGAAGCTCAATCGCTTTCTACATTTTTGCTATATTTTATAGATGGAATTATAAATTTATCTCGTTCTACTACTGATTTAAATTCTATATCGTGATTTGCCTTTGGCTAGAATTTTTATGAAACTGCAAAAACGTTCGCTGTGGTTTCAACGTCGCATAATATAATCGTGACGTTCTATTAATAAGCGAAAGACGAGGCATACAGTATGAATGTAACGTGAGTGCTGAGTTGCATAGGGTAATAGTTAAACAGCCGACATAGACTTCGGTCGTGATCTACCAGCGGTTACCACTCACCAGCTGTGACTGACTCAATACATGGATAATCTATGATTACTTCTGTTTTTTCATAAGAGCTAAACTCGCCAGTACTTTTGATAAGCTAAAGTGTAACAAAAGCTTGAAATGTTACTCGTGAATTTATTACCGACTTCCAAAAAGGACGTTTCTCAATTTGACTGTATATATATCTTTTTCTAACAAAATTTTAAAGTGTATCATAGTTATATTTTTATTGTAGAGTATATATGTTATTAGAAAAAAACGAGAGCTTTTTAGAAATCAAAGTTTAAAACAAAGTTTACGGAAATTAACGCAGCAAATAATCACACATACAATTCTTAAATATGCAATGAACTTAATACTTCAAGTTTTTAAGATTTTATAAAAACATTTCAAGTAAAAGCGCTAATAAAAGTTCTTTTTAAAGCAATTAATTTATATGTCCTTATCTCTCTGTCTTGAATTTTAATCATCAAAAATGTTGTAAAAAATATTGTCGCAGCAAATACAGTAGCAGATTTGAGACGGAGATAAGGTTTTCTTGCAAAAAAATATTTTATTGCTGCCATTATGAATTTATTACTGAGATTTAAAAAAAAACAATGTATTGTGATATTTATCTATCTCATATTTTCTATTTACAATTAATATAATATAGTTTTTGCTCGGTATTTTTTATTTGCATTTTTCTTTTTTTTTTTTCTAGAAAATGTGAACACAAACATGAATAAGAAAAGTTCACTCAGAACACCTGTGTCCATTGTGCTCGTGCGTAATATTCATTATTATTGTTTTTTATTCTAATAATAACAATTAATTACTGTTATGACTATAGTATGAATTCAAGTGTATTTATCACAGATTTATTAGATAATAATTATTATAAAGTTCTGATTCTATAACAACGAATTTTTTTTTCTTTACAGTCTAGAACAACGTAAGTTTATTTTATTTACCATGTAATTACGTCGAATCCGATAATGCCAGGTGCAAGAGATTCATGTACTGCTTGTTATTTGAAATATTTGGTTTCATTTACTTTAAGTATGGTGTTATTCCATGATAGAGCAAAAACTCGATGGAAAGTCTTCCTTTTCCGTCATTAAACACGGCAATTAGTCCCAAATTATTTCATGTAATTGTCGTGTGGTTTCCGACGTACGGAGGAGTTAAACTGCCGGATAAGAGATCGGGTAATCGTTAAAAAACCCTAATTCCTACGTCTCAGTACAGTACTTTACCGTTTAAAGGTCTTGATTTATACCGATTCATCTTTTTTTGGTTGAGAAAGAATTTAAAGTCAATGTTTTTGCTAACAAGAAGGCTGTCTGATTTTATCCTCTCGGCCGCAAACCTTATGGCCGCTTACAATAACTATTGTAATAAAATAACAGCTATTTCTTTCCCTATATCGTCCATTAATAGGTAGGTTATATTACTTACAATTAATTAAAGTAACATACAAGTATGAAATACGGCTTACGAATGTTGCAATTTTTTCATTCACTAAACAGCACTTAAGTTATGTGCTCGCAAAAAGTAAATACTGATCTCACGTACATCCATTAATAATTACTATGAATGAAATACACGTGTACGGAGTAATTAAATGTAAGAATCTGCGGAAATAAAGACACTTGACGTTTTTGTTGCAGTAAACAGTCATTCTTTAGCGGCGGCGTCGCGGATTCGAGCGGATCATTCCAATTTTAAAACGTTTCTCGTGTTTTAGAATGGCTTTGACCATGAAATGAAATTTACGATATCTGGTCTTCTAATGGATAACGTGTGTGAGCTGCTACACGTTTATTCCGTGGAATCTGGAAGTCGCCACAGCTCACAATTTCGCGTCTTCTGAGGCGAAATACTAAAAAGAATACGTTGATGGAAATCTAATTAAAGTTTAAAATTTTATTTACGACATACAATAAAATGCAGTTCATTAGTCTTAATTTCATTGGTAGATACTACAAGCTGTAAATAATTTAACACGTTCTTTTGAATCAATTTCAAATATTCTCAATACTCTACAATTTGCATAGAAGACATTTATTTGAGGAAATCAAAGCACCTGCACAACTACTCTACCCACCCTCTATTAACTGTCAGAGGGTAATAATGACAAGTATATTTGCATTAATTTATAACCCTCCACCGCGTATTGGGGTAACAAATGTTTCACCTGCAGTTTCGTTGTGACGGACAATCGCGGGCGCGCCGGACGCACGTTTCCAGCCTGAGCCATTGTGTAACACTCAGTCTGTACAGAATACTGGACACTGGACATCGAACATTGGATAGTCTTATCGAGACACTTTAGACAACATCCGTGTTAAAAAACACAAGTATCGAAGTCAGTCAGTGTAAGCTTCGTGACACGGCCACTGCTGGCCAGTGATTGTCAAAGGTTGGAAATTTTTTAGTGAAATACAAAGTTAATTTCATTTTTGTTGCATTTATAGATGCAGTAACTGATGTATTTTTAACCGACTGCCAAAAACGAGATTACATGTTCGGCTGTGAATTTTTTTATTTTATAAATAGATCTTGCCCAAAGCACCTTGATAGCACGTCGTTTGTCATACCGCTAAATTAATAATAATTTCTTTAGTGCAAAGAGGATACAAGTTACAAATAAATGAAGCGGGAAATTATGGCAAAATTAGAAGTCACTTTCTAGACTGTAGACTGTAGAGGTTGGTCGGAGGTCAGCTGGGCTTGTATCATCGGAGTGGGCCGAATCGTGAATGGCGTAGATAAGGCACAATGGACCGGAGATTCGGCCCGCTGCGGCCGAATAATGCCCCGCCAGCCTTCGGTCACTCGGGATTAATTAAACAATTTGCCTGAAAATGCTTACTGTTTTTGGGTGGTACAAACGTATATTAAGGAATTAAGTAGAAGGGCAGTTGTTACATTTTAATTTTGTCTCAAATATCTTTCATTACAATATTCGTTGCTTTTGTTTCGATGAATAACCAGCATATAATATAGTTGTTTAGTATTCGTCTTGTTATTCGTTGGAAATTCTTTGCATAATCTTACACCATTAATGTCGAGTTAAATAATTTATGTTATGTTTATTTTTAACGAATCCTGAGGCCTTTATATCTTTGAAGCTTTAGGCTGTTTTTTCATGGTCATTTAAGAAAAAAAAAACAAAGTAGCGTTCGAAATTAAAATTCGCTGGGCGCTGGCGTTCGGCGGTGCACACCAGTCGTGTAATGGCAACAGGTGGTGCGAGGGTTAGGGTCTGGGGGAGTAGGCACTTGTTGCGTGGCAATTTATTTGAACGGTTGTAACAATAAACGTAATATCCTATTTTTAACGCTTCGCTTACTTTTAAGAGTTTATAAAACGCCGACATTAAATTCTTAATTTGAATTATAACAGATTTAAATCTGCAACACGTTTAGGTCTTTAAAACCTTTGAATACCTGATTTTTTATCATACATGGTTATGTCACCTACATAACGATGTATGATAAATCAGAGAAATTAGACAAACAATCATGGTCATCAGTTTGACAAAAAGACAAATTATGTTTACCTACTATTGATAACCCTACATTATAATTATTTATGTTAAACCATTTATTTGTAACTTATCTTTAAGTCTTATCTCACAAATGCTATACTTAATAAAATGTAGAGCTTCAACTGGCATATTTTATGGAATATTCAAAATGTATTTTCTGGACGATATTTGGTTTTGGACGTTATTTAGTTACTAGTTTTTAAGTTGATTTTCCCTAAATAAACTTTAAAATTGTTATGAAAAACACGTTGATAGTGTCTCTGACTAACAATAACATGAGCAGTTAGAAGCATTGTGAAGACCTAATAATATATATTTTAAGCCTTTTTTGTGGGTTGGCAAGGGACAATAGAGGACCCAGACAAAAGTGTTTCTCCGTCTGCAGCCATTGTTCGCCTGAACCTCGTCGCGTGACGCGAGCGGCGCGTGCGCCTTTTCGCATTCAAAATATTTACTCTACAACTTAAATAAATTTTAATGAATCATTATAATAATTTTGCATACATAAAAATCACATTTAAAGTAACGCGTACCTAGAACTAATATTAAAATCAAATGTTGTAGTGATTAGATTTTTTTATAGAGTATTATATTTATACGTACGAGAAGGTATTAAATCGATTTACAACGGCATCATAACAATGGTGTGTAATCGTCGATCTCGGCTGGTCGTAGGCGCTGCGGCCGCGGCGCTGGCTCCATCATCTCATTGAGCGCGCACCGGACGAGCCAATCAGCGCCGTGAATGGCCGCCCCCGCCGCCCCCGCACCACGCCGCCGACAGCTCCCGTACTAGACGCCTTTGTTATACCCGATTGTTGTAGCTCTAGCTACTGTATTTGTCTCGTAAATTTGTCTTCGGGGATTAGCCACTCGTCTCTTTTTGATGTAATAGAAAAAGAATCGAATAAATTACTTCGGCCTTTTTGGTGCTCCGAAGATTGAGACGTTCCTTTTGACGTCGTTTTTTGTCGGATGATTAATGCTTGATGCGTTTGGCCTTTACGTTGTTTAACTTTTTGGCTGTCTATTTTATGTAGTACCTATTATATTTTATGGCCAAATAATCGATTTGACCCCTATAGGTAGAGTCCAAGGACAAGATAAAAGGCGACTGACATTCTGAAGACATCAATTAATTAGAGGCTAAAACATTACTTTAGATTTATATAAAGGTGGCATCACGGATAGAATCAATTAAAAATTTCAAAAACACTTAACACACGCAAAACTTAAGTGCAAAACAACTTATATGGAGCGTTTAATGTTTATTTACACATTCAGCGTAATGAATATTCATAAGTTGACGACTTTTACCCCGTTCTTGTCAGTGCGCACGGGTTTGGTGGTTCCCAAGGTCTTCGCTTTCAAGATCAGCAGAGCGCGCACGGCGCAGATCATAATTACGGTGATGAGCGTTACGCAAGCGACCGACTACCGACCAAAAGACGCACGCGATACTACAAAGAACGGAAGGCTGTGCTTTACTCGTGGTCGTAGGCACTTGTAGTTCAAAGTCTTGAAGATTTTATGTAGGAGGACTTTAGGTTGTCAAATTGACCTTTCCTTTTTGACAGAAATGACAATATGGATATTTGAAGATACCTAGATTAACGGACTATATACGAACCTTGTATATTCTGAGATAACACATGCGTTTTCTAAGCTAATGTGGCTGGCTAAGATTAATTATTATTATTAAAATACCAAACAATTGAAGGATAGAAGCTTTTATTAATAATTAAGATTATGTAGATTATATAGTTTTCCAAATGCCTGAAATGGATGCTCTCATACAGTACGTCTATATTAAATAGTGTATGAAATATATCGCCAACTAGTCCAAGTACGTATTAGAATCGTTTATTTTCATACGTTTGTCGTGGTCACGGCGAGTTCACATGTGGTACAAGAGCAGGCGAAACCGAGAGCGTTGCGTCACACGTAAAGGAAGATACGTCGCTTTTCACAATCGACAATACTTTTGTATATAATCCAATAAAATATGTTATTAAAATAATATCATTAACCAAATCCCTATAGACTCAGGTTGGCCTATAGTGAAACTCATTAGAGTTGTTACCTCTATCCATTAAAAAAAGTAACTAAAGTTTTACCCTCGTCCGACACAGTGTAGAATATTTATTAGTCTGATCAGTCTTAAAAGCCTATTTACAGTTTTAACAACTTCTAGATTAAACATTTTGTGCATTAAACCTATCGCGCAGTATGGTATAATGACGATAAAATGCCTCGTATTAGCGGGCACAGCCTGTGCGATGAGTCAATATAATAATATTGTTTCTATGATAATTTACCACTTGATTATAGAGTACGGTTTAGTAACGGTGAAGTAATAAAACGGCGTACAAGTTGGGCAACTTGGACGCTCAATTGAAAATTATGGTAATGTTGGCAGAATCGCCGCTCGATGGACCACTGTATACTGTACATGCGGGCGAGAGTTGTGCAAGTTTATTGATTAATGATTACTCTTCTGGTTCCGATGATATCCATCATAAATATAGTTAAATAGCTAACTGTGCAAATAAACGTGTAAACTTACACTCTACTTGTAGAGTATGTCGTGTCACTGACTAGGTTGCCTTCATACCAAACAAATTTAACTCAGTCATAGTATAGGTACAATCAGAGAAGTTGGAAGAGACACAGATCGTGGATCTAAACAATTTCATCGCGTTATGTCAAACTTAGCCGACAGATCACGACATACATGGAATTGATATATATCGACCAAACGACGTAGGTCCGTCAACTGGCTCTCTTTCAGTTACCCCCATTATACAAACTTTTTGGCTCCAAAGAAAAGCGTGATTTTGTCAATAAGCGACAATTAATTGAAAAAAAATGAAGTAATCACTATACGTAAAACCTTATATTAAATCTATATTGAAAATAACTTAATACCACGGCTTAAAGATATAATACTGACCTTTAGGCTTATTAAAAGCTTTCATCATGACTTTGATTCCCATGCCTGCGAACGCCGTCCCTGGATGTGTTCCACGGCCTACGGGTTAGCTCTTCCGAATACTGCCTTATGTTTCTCTCTAGCACTACGTTTATATACATTCGTTTGAGTTAGTCTATATTCACAATCTATATAAATAATTTATTTAAATATCACACTTCGTTTAAAGTCTTACAGTCAGTTTAAACACTCCTCACTGTTTTTCATTTTGTTAATTATCTCTTGTCACGTAATGATGCTAATTATTATCATTTGTGCTGCTATTTTCGTCTGGAACTATTATGATATAGTAATAATGCATTTGATGGAATAAGAACAGATGTAATCTAAGAAATCAGTATGATGGACAACTCGATCACAACGTATTCCTATTTCCATCAGCTAATTTTGCACTCGACTCCTCGTCTATAAAACCCTAATAGCCTAAAAAGCGAAAAGTAATTAAGATAAGGGAACATTGGGAACGAAGTCAGGGGGGCTCGGGAATGGCACGGCGCATTCCCACAGGTGCGCTTCCGGCCCGCTACCCCAGTTCCCAACCCCAGCCACCCCCTACCCGGTTCACACACCGACAGACCGTGACGATACTCATTTGCTAACTTTTGTGGCCAGGTTAAAGTGCACTTACATGTTTGTAACGTTCCTGAAAACGTTCAAATTGATTCGCGTGGGCCATTTGCGATTTACGTGGAAGGCTTTCTTGCCGTATGGGATTTTATGTGAAAACAAATATTTGGTTATTATTTGCTATTGATAATATTGGCATGCCATTTAATTACTTTTCATAATTATTAATTTAGATTTTTTAGAGTGTGTATGTGCATATTATTGATATTTTATGAAATACTTTGATTTAATGTATTTTTGACAATTGTATTTTTACTTGCAACAAATAAGATGTCTATTAGAAAAGCTTTATAAGTGCCATGGTAATAAATAATACATGCACTCATACAACGAATTGATTAGTGGGGCTCGTTAGACCCGCCGGTTCAAGGGTTAAATACCAGTAAACATCTTCATTTTGTTGTAATAACCGATTGAGAGGGGTCCCAATGGAAGTGCAGCAAATATTAATATCGGTTATTAAGTGTTAATAAAGGGGTATTACGTGTAACTAATTTCGAATTCACACGGTATTTAGGCAATTTACATACTCTAAATTAAAATTTATAACAAAAACAAACATTTGGACTGTTCCTATTAAATATTCATCTTATAAATTATTGACAGGGTACACGACAATTTTGATATTGGATGATAGATCACGAGCTTCAAGCGCCTAATTTTGGAGTGTATATTCAATATAAAGTGCTCGGAGATGATGGGGGCTATTGGTCCCAATAAAAATCAAATTTAGGCCGCGCGAGTCTCCGCTGGGGAGCATCTAATACGTTTCCACAATGCCCGGCCTCCAGCTGTTTTTATCATAATTCTATTAGGTAACTGCGTCAGAACTTAGCTTTGAATAGGGCTTGTAAGAAATTGGGAATAGATTGAAAAATATAATTAAAAAAATGCTCTCAAAAATTCTTCTCTAAATGCAGTACCTTATCTTTGGTAAAACTTAATGGTGTGTAATTTTATAAGTACTATATTTTGTAATCTGTATACAGTATCGCATATGTAACAAACTTGAATTGTAATGACGTTTATATTCTTGTGGTTATTTATTCTATATTTAATTATTACAATGTTTATATTCTTAGGGCGAATAAACTGGTTGATTTACTGTATCTTTGTTAACTAATGATATTATAAGATATTGTTAAGCGAGTGGTGAACTTTTATAAGATGAACAAACCTTGTTGGTTTATGATACACTCTAAAATATGTGGTGATTGTATTTTTTAAGCTCGATGGTGCGTAAAATCGTGATCGCACGTGATCGTCTCCGAGTCGATCACGTGCGATCACGCAAAATATACCCACGTCTGCGGTCTCCAATATATGTCTGCGTTATAGGCTCCATTCAATAGCCCTCTTTGACCAATATTGGCGGACAATAGACTTCGCTCGACTCAACCTCAATACATTGAATCACAGCTGTTAAATTATTAAAATTATTGTCAACTTTTAGCCTTCTAGAAATTCTAGCATATGTCGCGACAGATTACGCTCTCAATTGGATTGACTCCACGTGTAATTGAACAGATTCAACATTGTAAATGAGGCCGCAATTTTTCCTTTTTTTTGAACATGATTCATAATGTATGATACATTTAAGCTTTATTCCAATAAAGATTTATTAACTTATCCCAAAATTTCGCTACCGTTAGTTTTATACTTATAAGTTGGTTTGGATACTTTGAAGTTCCTAAAGTTTTTTTTCACATTAGACCAGTCTTAGAACAGCTCTAGTGAACATTTTCTTATATAATCAGTACAGTGCGTCGCGGTCCAGTGCCCGCTGTCCACTGGCTCAGCTCGGGTCAAGTAACTCGATTGTCGCGCCCAATTTGTCCCCCAGCGTCTATCACATTAAATTTGTCTCATCTCATTTATATCTCACTGGATCTAACTAGATGCTTTATATAATTTATTTGACGTTGTTAAGGCAGTGATAAGATAGTCCTATCATAGGGTTCTACGAATAAAATAATTTGTAGATTTTCATAGCACTACGCTACAGGATTCTAAATTTCATTTTCTAAATGATCATGAAAGTTAGTAAACTAAGACTATTTAAGGTTATTTGTAACATTGTCTGACAAGGCTATTTTTCGAGGCATATATTATAAACTAGCTGACCTTGCAAACGTTGTTTTGCAAAAAAAAATTAGGGCTGTACTACCCCTAACATTTAGGGGGATGAAAAATAAATGTTGGCCGATTCTCATTGATACCGGATAAGCACAAAAAAATTTATCAAAATCAGTCAAGCCGTTTCGGAGGAATATGGCTACGAAAACTGTGACACGAGAATTTTATATATTAGATTTATTTTCTTGTCTAGCAATATTGTAAGAAGAAAGTCAAAAGTGAATTTTCATACGAATAAACCAAAGCTAAATCAGTGATGTAATTAAAAAGTAATAGCTCTAAAGATGGATGGTTAATTACAGTAAATCTTGGGTAGTGTAGGCGCAATTAGTGGTGAGCCCGCGGCGGTGTCAGACCAGTGTCAATTGCAGTGCGACACCGCCGCCTGTCCGCCGGGGTCGAGCCCCGACCCCTTAATAGGAAAGTAGACACCCGCATGAATACTAAACAAATTAAACTCCTGTTAACCACGATACTCCACACAATGGACTTGAGGAAAATGGAATTCTACGAATATTCAAAATTGATTTTGTCTCGACAACATTTGGATGTTTTTTGTCGCTACAAATTTTCGAGAACATTATAGTTTTAAAACTACTTTCTAATTTTTTAATTATATAATAAGTAACAATGAAATCACCAGTATGTTTCTGATATAGCCTTAAGAACGTATTTAGTGACATGGATTCAAAACAGCTTGAAAGTGATGTTGACTTCGAAGTTTTCAAACACGTTTGTTCCCGTGGATTTGTTTTGATGGGCCGTTATCGAAATTTTAACTGTTGTGTACAACAACATCGCGACAATGGATTCTTCGATGAAATTACGCGAATGTGGAACAATGTATTGTATAACAACTCGGTTACATTGTGTGCTGCGTAACTTACCATGTACAAATTCCAGAAAATAAACATCGATTATAAACAAATGTTTCTGCAATATTTGTAGACTAACTTTGTTGTTTGCTACACAAGATGACTAAAACGAGTTATCCGCAGTATTAAACACGAGAATCTGACGTACCAATGTTGAGCCTGCGTTGTGCACTAGAGGATTGTTTTAATTGCGGCAAATGTACGATTTCAAGTTAAATGAATTCTGGCGCAGACGAAGTTGCGGGATACGTCTAGTAAGGTGATAAAATAACGACAATGATATTAACCTTTTTCATAAGCGTAGAATAACAGGCACAGATGAATGGTACAGGCGTATCGCGTCCTCAAGTGATTTGACCTTAGGCCGCGCAATTAAAATGTTATGTAGAGTCTGTGGGGTGACGCGCGCGGGCCGACCGCCACCGACCGACGAGCTGCTCGATGATAAATGTGAGCACAATGGGTAATTACTGTATATGTACAAGTGTATAGCATCATCGCACTGCGGCTACTGCGTCTTTTGTTTAGATATCTCGCTAGTTGACGTCTGTATCGCACTATCGTCGAGAAGAATGTGTCTGATATAGATGTTTGGAATCTTTGTTAAAAAGATTAACTTTTTAACAAAGATTCCAAACGGAATATTCCAGTTTTGAATTATCGTCCTCATGACTCAACCAGAGTTTTTAAGCGAATTAAATTGTTATTTGCCGTAGCAAGGTATAATAACCGTAATAATATTTATGTCCCTATCGAGACAAATTTATCTGTTTCGGCATCGGAACCGACATGTAGGTGTAAAAAGTGTTACACATTAAGCTCGTAACACTTAATCACCCGATATTTGTTTAACAAGCGAGATATGCCCATATATTATGTCAAAATTACAGATACAGATATCTCCGCGTTCACCGGCCGGCATATAAGGCATTGGTGATTTACATCCAATCGCATTCTAGAAAAAAGTCGACTAGTTTTTGTACGTACGAGACTCGGACCTTACAGTTCGAAGGATACGTCAATTAAGTACGAGACCGCTCCCATTTGCTCACTCCGAATCTACATATTAATGAAACACGATAAGTCGCGTCGCGTAAAGGAGCCCTTATCACGGTGATAACGCGCTCGGTACTTTTATGCACTGAACGCTTTGGAAAACAACACTTCGGTAATTACTGGGTCATTAACGATTCGACTACCTACACTCGAGATCGGCTCTTTGTTAACAGTTTTTCTTTATGACATCATTCTCGAGCCTCGTCTTAGTAGGAAATCGACTCGCGCAGCAGCTATAAAGTTTTACGGTCGAATGGGTCGCTACTGGTATTAACTAGCTTCGGGGAGAATGATTTATTGTTAACTAGCTTTGGAGACTGAGAAATTCAAATTATAGTTTTTAATTGTGAGCAGGTGGCCGGTTTCGATCGTTTTTTGCGAGCGCCGATTAGGGTTATCCGATTCCGCGATACCTATATTTTATACGAGGAATTTTTTGCTATATTTGAGAATTGTGGGCCATTGTTTGTAAATTACGTTCTATCATGTCGTATGTCAGTCCACAATCCGAGGGGTTAGCGGGAGTATAAATAGCGGGGATCGATTGGCACGATACGAGCTCATTAATATTTTTCTTGGAACATATTCGGGGCGAGGCGGGTGATGCGGTGGATTTTAGAGTCGTGGGTGTCTCGATAGTCGGGTGAATTAGACGTCGAGGCGTGCTCGCGCGAGAGGAGCGTGGGGCGGGCTCTACCGCGATTGGCGAACGCCTCCCACCGCCCCCGCGCACGCGCGCGCCGCGAGAAAAATCTCCGCCGGAGAAAATCCTATTTTTCACCAACGGCGATACGTCCGTCTCCGGCGTGGGCGACGCGATAGCTCGCCACGTCGCGACGCTCCCGACCGCCAACTTTACGACCTTATCAAAATTTCACATTAATTGCTGCGAAATACGCGGTAAACGCAACTTTATTAGGTCCATAAAACTCACACGATTATTAAATCGATAAATATATTATACTGTAGCTTGAAGCGAACCTAAGACACGGGCATATAGAAGATAATTGCACTTGTTATCTTTAATCTTAGCAAAAGTAGCAATCTCTATGGAAAATAATTATGATGATTTTGATAATCTAATTTTTTTAATGTCACAACTAAGGCAATAACTATGTCGTAACATTAACAGGCGTTGATGTCTTATAATGATTTACATCTTCATAAATTACAGGTAAAGGCAACAGGCTGCGATAAAGTTAAATTTCAAAGTCAGCACAATATTGATTCACATTTGAACACGTCCGCAGCAGTTTTATTGGGTGAGACGATTAGACATTTAAATGTATGCGTTTTCAGTACTTTTGTATGTAAATTTGGTAGGTGAAGTTCAGTGTCGCGGGCCGTGTTACTGTGTAGGAACAATAGTATGTGGTAAATGTTTGCTACTACTCACTTTTATCAGATTTATATTATGTATGTAACAGAATATATAATTCTTATTGGCACACATTTTAACTATGTAAAAACATTACAAAAATAATTACGATGGAAATTGCAAAATACATTTTGAAAAAAAAGGAGACCGATGTATACTTTAAAATATTTACGAGTTACTTAAAATCAAATCATGAAATATAATCTCTATTACTATATATAATCCTTTGTCTTGAACCATATGCATTTAGGTATCAACGCACAGCCTAAACCAGTGATCGTAGGAACATTAACTTTAGTGGGAGTGTTCTCCGTGATCATGATCCGTGACTAAGAAGAAGAGATTTTTCAAAATTCGTTTCCTGAGGGGGTAAAAAGGAGGGTTAAAGTTAGTATCGGAAAACGTAATTCCGTGGTCCAATCTCATTCAAAATTTTGTAAAACATTATTTGATATATTTTATGGAAAATTTTATTCATAGTTCTAAGAATATCCATTCTAATATTATAAAAGTGAAAGTATATCTGTCTGTCTGTTACCTCTTCACGCCCAAACGGCTCAAGTCTCAACCGATTTTGCTAAAATTTGGAGGAAAGAACTTGGAGTGCCGGGGAAGGACATCATGCGGGCATCATTTAGTAAATGAAATTACTATCGCTTTTTTTAATCTATACAAGTTATCGCATAACACAAGATACCTGCCCAAACAAAAAATAGTAACACAACTCAAGCAAAAATTCAAATTCGTTCTAATTTCTAATTGGTATCAATTAGTTTTTGTCGTAAAATTTGGGACCGTTTACAAAAATAGGCCGTCATGTTATACGACGGTGGAAGCTATTAACGCCGTGTAACGGCCGCCTTCAACCGTTTTGCCCTATTCAGACGAATTTATGTTTATATTTATGAATAGAGCTTCATCATACGGACCATATAATTATGCTCCTAATTTGACATTTATTCGCTAGTAGAATCTCGACTGACTTGTAACGTGATAATTTATTTAAATTAAAATTAAATCTATTATTACATATTCTTCCGCTTGTTTGTAGTTCGCTTAACGACGATGAGCATTGTTATTATTTCTGTTGTGTTATTTTTTGATTGTTAAAAGTGATGTTTCCACCTTGCGAATAATAAAAACTATGGAAGTGTAACTCCGTCAAGAAACTTGTGGCATTTTCAATGCATTTTCAATATGTTGGTGGCCTTCAGCAGCTGTTCCTAACGATCTAAATTTAAATGGTCATCGTATAAGAGTTACCTTTCCTTAGTTTTTATTATTCGTAGATGCCATCATGCTACGCTTGGTTGGCTGCGAAAATAAGTACAAGGTACAACGCATTACGCACAATTTTGTCATCTTACATGAAGTTGAGATATTAAAAACCTGTCTAATTTGAACAAGTATTTTATGACTGATAATAAAATATTAAATTGAGAACAATTAACCTTCAAAGCTATAGGTTAATGTACAAATATATCTAATTTAGAAATGAATTCAAATTTGTGTAATAATGTAACGATTTCCAAAGTCACAAATCTTAAGGCTAGAGGGCCAGAGGATCAAGTTTATAACTTAAGGCTTAGGGACTTATGTTTAGTTGAAGTAAGAGCTAGCTATAAAGCTATAAAATGAGTGAGAAATAATATAACAAATTATGAATAACAATAAAATCTTCTTAGATATTTTTTTTCCATTGGGAAAGTCCAATAGGCTTTTCGTATTTCACCAGATTGGGTAACAAATCCCTTCGGGTTTTTCATTATACTGTCTAATATATCTAAACATACTTCGCTGAGATGAAGTTAAGTCGATGACTTCAATATGTGGTACAGGTTTAACAATGTTGCTTATGAGGTGGTGTGGAAACGGTGCGGCCGGGAAATGCAATAGTTTACTTTCGGCAACAAATCTTTGTTCTGTGAACTTGTGTTAAAATAAACAATGGCCCGTGATTCATCGCTGGCGGACGACGGGGATGTACTACGTGATTTACGTTTTTTATTTTATTCTTTAATGCTACCTATGGTAATAGTTATTCCGTGTAAGACCACGATTAATTTTCTTACGACCTGAGCCATCGATGGAAATTCACGGCCGGTTGAGAAATAAGTTGCAGGAGTAGCCAGTGGACTGAAAAAAGTGAAGCAAGGATTTGCAAGATGGCGACCGGGCACCTGTATCCGCCGCGCTCGTAGTGCAATTGTTGCACCGCGTTCGCTTCAATTTATTGCTCATTATCTTTGTCTTGTTAAACGCATTCGTATTGCATTCGATGCGACCAAACGCAATACAATAAATCGTACAACCCCAACGGGCAACTGTTGCGTTCGCAATATGCATGGAATTTCTGTTGCTACGAAACAAACGAACGAAAACACAGACACAATTACTCGAAGGTATCCTAAATGGGGTCTGACGATACTCTTATCTGGCCGCTATTGTTTAACACGCTTTTTTCATTCCCACGGTCGTCGCGAGCGTCGAAACTCGCTGATAAGCCGTACCTGTACTTCTTAAATAGTTCTCACTCGGTATTGTAAACAAAAAGGAGTGCCTGGGCTTAATATTACACGAGAGAATAGTTACAACTAGCAGAACGCGCGAAACCGTCCTCAGTTTAAATGATTACCGAATGTAATTAGTTTTTCATTATAGTGGTACAAAGACTAAGCGTACGCTAATAGCTTCTAGCGATGTTTGGCGCAATGTTTATTGTTTAATACGTAACACTCGATATCAATGAACAATATAGAACAAAGGGGGTCGGGAGTCAAGTGCAAAATTCAGCTCCGACCTACGTACTACAGAAGGACATACATAATGTATAACATAGGTTAGTGGTTCCGAGCCGAAGCATTTATTCAATGACGTGCAGCAATTACCCATTAGATGTAATTCGGGGCATCGCAAACGCGTCCACGCGACTCGTCCCGGTTCCCGGCGTCACTCACTCAGATGCACCAATTCGAGAAATCACTAGTACGATGCGAACACTGCGAGAGCACAGATTAGCCGCGGCGGATCGGGTCGTGAACCGGTCATTTCGTATGGCGGGCGGACATCCAGACCGCTCGGAGTTCCGCTACAGGCTGTGAGGGCGCGCGCGAGCGTGTCTGCGGCCGGTGCGCGACTACTCGCCACTCAATGGGCGCCGGCGGAGGGGCGAAGCTCGCTATATTTCACTCCCAATGAGCTTACGAAAATCACCAATTGTGCGAGTCCTCTCGTTAACGGCGACGACACAATCGCGGACTTCGTTTTAGCGACTTTCGGCACGCGACGCGACCGGACGACGAGGTGGCGACTGTCTATATTTAAGATTCGTTTCCAGCGTCGAGCGGTACGAGTTTTTTCGACGAGCTTCCGATGAAAGCTCCGGAGCGGCGCTCCACATCCGGTGCCACTTGCTCGCACTCGATAAGAAACTGCGCGTTAGAAGGAGATGAATTGATCGATCTGAACGCAGACCGGATGGCGGACTCGGTTATGAATGAATAGGGCGTCCTCGTCGCGCTCACGGGCTCGCCTATCGCGCTCTCCCTCGGCTCAGGTTGTCACCGTAGAGGAAGTGAAAGGGACGGGAGGTGGCGTAGTAAATATTGCGTTCGGCCAGGAGTATCACTAAAAGGGATTCGGTTTTTGTTCGGTGACAAAGGTACCTAACCTTCCTCGTAGATTCAATAGTTTTTGTCAACACTCTATCAATGAAGCGTCGCGTCGAAGAAGGAAGGATTAAATTAAATAGTCCAGTTATAAATAGCTGTATCCCAATTTATCTGTATACCTAATTATATAGGTCACATACATCTTCCTAGCTATAACTTTGTACGCAATTGCAGCTAGGTGTATGTCTGTATTTCTTATTACATTGTAACATGTTATTTGACGTATATTTCCTTTACATGACATACCAAAAAAGACCAACGTTATTGAGTCTAATCTTACTAAGATCTGCCTAAGATTTATGGGTAATATACATGGAGGTGCGCAGGCTGGGCGCGGCTAGCTAAGGGCCGGGTATTGTTCGCCGGGCGCGGCCACAAGCGGCCCGTGTCGCCCGCACGTGGAACTCCTTTGTTAATTCCCAGTACCTGCCTCCCTAAATACTAATATGACTCATTGACTAGCTAGCCATAGACAATAATCCATTTTCTAAGCCCCGATGATGTCACTACTCACTGGCTAAAAAAAATCTCTTTTAAAATAAAGACATAAGTGGAAGATACAAATAAATAACATTGAACAACCTTCGAGTAAATACTCATTTTTTCCCATAACATTTTGATAAATCTTGTGAATTAGCGATTTTACTATCTGGCTTGTCTATCGAGCTATACATCAAATCCGCATTATTTAATTTCAAATAATTTTCCAGTCCTAAAGCGTCCATTTACGCAAAAATCCGGCAGTTTTTTAAAATGTTAGTTAGCCTCTTCTTCCACATATGTCTTCAATTATCAGTAGCTGTTGGCCCCCACTTTACAGATGTAGGTATTTTTGCCTATACCACCATTTTAAAGTCGGTTAAAAAGTAGCCTCTTATTACTCGCTATTACATAAGTTACCCATAAAAAATCCCATCAAAATCGGTCCAGCCTTTGCCAAGATAAGCCGCTACAAACGGACAGGCAGGCAAAAATTTAAAAAAGTGTTATTTTGGGGGTATATGCAGTAAAATAAATTGTAGTATGTATATACATATCGTTTTTACGTAAAGATCCGGTAGTTTATTTCTGCCTTTTTTTTAATTTTCAGCAACAAAATTTTGGTAAAATTACACAAGCGGGGTTGCCCTCGCGTCGCTTAAACAAATGACCAGCAACGTAACAATCGACTTTCACTAAGACAAACAAAGGATGTGGCGGTATTGTCATCATCCAAGCTCCAATGCCTCGATCGGGTCAACACCACATTGTTCTAGACGTTTCCTAAAATTACAAGCTTAGAATAAACATTAGTCCTAGCGATTTGTATGGATATCGCGTTATTGGTTACGAGATTTCGATTTAGGCCACCTAGGCCATGAAATAGTTAGGCAATAAAAAAGCCTTAAGACAGAGCTTGTTAAAAGTTAAATGAAAAGTGTAGGTCAGTTTTACTCTCGTGTAAAATAGTTCTAGTGAGTAAATCTCTGATATTTCCATTTACCACCGAAGCAACAACGAATGAAGACTATATATTAATCTCAAAATCTTAATACGTGTATCGGCCGTAACTTTGAATCAGATAAAGAATTAGCGAGTCCATAAACAAAGCGAACAATTCGAATCATCCGTTTGCCAATGGACTTATAAATTTAAAACCATAGAGAGGCAGCAAATCAATGGGATCCTGTACGTAACCTCCGAGCGCCAGGTGCTACGCGGGAAGTGTCCCCCTCCCCTCTCCGCCTTCACTCCCTCCGTCCCCCCGCCCCCTCGAGCGCCCCGCGACCGAGCACTCACCCTCACGGAGGAAGTTTACACACTCTCCCAGGCTCTTAGCGATGTGAAATGTGTTTTTATTAATGGCATTGCGTGTACCGATTTTCGGTAACATGTAAATGATGCCTATGATTCCATAATTATCAAGGGTTAGGTCTAATTTAGGATCCATTTAATTGTATTTTTAGAGCGTGTGCAAATTTGGCGAAAGTATTGTGTGTAAATACCCAAATCTCAAAACCAAATAATTAAAAAAAAACATTATAAAATATCTGCTGCTGATCACAGAAATGAGGTTATGTACTTTATAAAAAAATATAGAAATAGGTCATTCTTTCGTAATATGAAATAAAGAAAACTAGTGGTAGTGTGTAGAGTTAAGGTATTATTGAAGGCATTTTCGAACTTCCAAGTCCGATCTCGATTACAACCAGTTCTAATGTATACGTTATTGCGCTACTTAGTTTAAATAGAAGTGGGCTCTTGTACGTTCTTTTTTTTAAAGCGTAAGCCTCTCATTTATTTTTTTTACTATACTCGTACATCGTAGTCACATTAGTAATCAAACGTATAGCAGGATTGTATTAAGTTACTTAACAAGTCACCAGTTGTAATGATACCTAACAGAAAGATAAAAGAGCAAAACCCCTCGCAGTAATAACAGCTCGACGGATATAAAATCATTTATATAAAGAGTTTAGTTTCGATAAACATCTGCTATTAATATGTCAAAATATTAACCAACAACAATGTAGGTAAGGTGTACATTCTATAGATTAATATCCACTTATCACGATAACCACTGATAAGATTGATCAACAATCGATAGCAGGTTTCGTTATCAATGGAATGTCTTGTAAAGCTTAGCCAGCTTACGTTCAAATTATTCATCTTACTGTTAACAATGAACATTATCACCAGGTAGCGAAGGCTACACAATGTGTCCTTCCGGTGTGTGCATCGAGGATCCCGTTTAAAAACAAACCTTATTTTGGTTACACGAGAGTCAATGTTTGCGTAAACGTCAAGTTTATGACATTTGAAAAAAAACGGCCCGGAGAATAGTTTGTTTGACTAACGATTGTTGAGCGACATTGAATCGTGTTGCCTTCATAATAGAGCCTAAATTGTATGTAAAAGAAAGAAAAGTTTTTAACCTGATGTAAAGTTGCCGATCATCCGGTGTAAGGCGATGCCGTGGGGAAGCGAGGACCACTTTGGGTCACGAGCTACCCTCTTAAAGTCATATTAGTGGTGTGATGATAGTTGATTATCTCATTCGATGGGTAACAAAACATGTTTAAGGTAACTATTAGTTGTCGTAAGCCATATCATCTCAATAAAAACCGGCCAAGTGCGAGTTCCGTAGGGTTCCGTACAAAAACAAACATATAGACGGACAGTCGGACAGATAGACAGACATCAAAGTCTTATTAGTAGGGTCCTGTTTACCCTTTTGGTACGGAACCCTAAAAATTTACTAAAATGTTACATAACGGATCGAAGTATTGCTGATTAAAAATATGCCGTATGTGATTGATTTTACTGCTGATTCATGGTGGAAATTCATGTTCAAACTTAACGAAATACACTTTTCTTGCACTTTTTCCAGTATATTTTGCTTAGATTTTCGACAAAGTCATCATCAGGTGTAGCTAGATTTGAATTCATCAATATTATCAAAACAAAACATTCAACATTTATGAATTCAAATCTACCTACACCTGATGACGACTTTGTCGAAACCGGTCGTGTATTTATTATAAATTTGTAAAATCTAAGAAAATAAAGTGCAACAAAAGTGTATTTCATGAAGTAATATACTGTTAATATTGTAACTCTTCATTATTAATTTATATCTCTACTTTGGTAAGGTATGGTCGGTACCAAGGTAACATTAGATTGCCTAATAACATATTTGCAATTTATTATTTATTGCATCACAAACATCGGAACGCATTCATTTTTATTTCAACGAAAGAAACGTACGATATAAGTACCGTCGAGCCTCCTGAAGCATAATTATAGCCTTATATAAATCCGCGCAAGGCTTCGCTAAGCTCAATCTTCTCACCGATTGGCAATAAAACTCATTCAAAGTTCAAATCTATTGTGGACGTAAATAATTCAGGACGTATGTAATTTGCGAACGCTTTAAGCAAATGAAAGGAATCGCGCTCCTATTCTGTCCCGGATCCCATACAACCGCGCTCATTTGTCCGCACCGCGATCTAGACACTCGCATCTCGAACAGTAAAATGTGGAACGGATCCATAAAAAGTCGAGTAAAAGGCGTCGAAAGAAGGCAGCGAATTTTGAGGCAAACCAGTTTAATGAGGGTCGTATTTAAATACGAAATAAAACGGTTCCCACGGCGTCATTCGCGGGAACGGAAGCCTTCGCGATGTCGCCGCGACTGCAGTTGTCGCGCAGTGTCGCGGCCGTCGTCGGCGAGCGCGACAGATAGGCCGCCGGCGACCGGTTATGCGATCGGACAGGTCTCGGCTAAATTATACGAATCGAATATCAAGTTTTAGATTTCAGTTAGTTGCGGGGCGGTAGCGTGAGAACATTATTTGTAAATAAACAACGATTTGCATATTGACGCCGCTCTATTTTAAAAAAGTTCGATAAACGTGGGACCTCTTTCCCAATTTCGTCTCACATGTTAATTTGGTTTTTTAATGTTTTCAAATGAATAATGAATATGATTTGTTATCACTTCTTTATTGCATGACTTGGAAATGTAATGTTTAAAAATATATTGTTTTAATAAAGCTAGAACAAAATACCAATAGTTAAAAAATTAATTTCAAAACATAGCAAACAGGAAATTAGAATTTTTCATTAAGGTCTACGAATTGCTACGGACATGCTACGAACTCGTAGATTGCACAATGCATTGTCTACGAATGATTGTGTGCAATTCCTATGAATAAATTCGATTGATAACATTTTTGGTATTCACAATCTAAAGATTACTTTACCACAATATTTCAACGTTACACTTGCAAATAATTTTAAAAATTTAAAACACTTATAGTCGAGGAAATGGTGCAATTTGAAATGCTAGTTTACACAATGAGTATTCACGGTCGTATAAAAGTCCTCGTCATCTCGGCTTTCGTGGAAATGTCGCAAATTGACTTAACGAAATATACACGGTGTATACACACGCTGATCGGCCTGTTTGAGCTCGATGGTGTCAACATGACCTTACTCGGCCGTGTGACGACGCCTTTATTTGAACAAATTACCCCACAAATATGGTTTTAAAAGGTTGTATTTAACTTGTTTGTTCTCTTAAAACGAATAACAAGTTGAGAAAATAGCAGATATAGTATAGCTTTTAGACATAAGAGCTTTAAGTTATTTCATATGTAACTAGGCTTGTTCTAGGAGCATCATGATCGAACAAGTTTAGTAAGTCAATTGTAGTTCTCCTGTTCTCTGTACTACTACAAGCGTATTGATTGTATCTCTTTACACGACACTTGCTAGCGTCAAAGTGTTGATGAGACGTAATAGAAGAGATATCGAGGAGATGTCGTGATATCGAGATGTCAAGATTGAGCCGCGGTTCGTTACCTGTCGCGGACCGGTTGCCCCCGCTACCACAGATCATGAATGAACCTCTAGCCTACTTTATAGTTGCTAAACCAGCTAGCTCACCATTCATTAGCGTTGTGAAATTTATCAATGAAATTTTAGAACGGACGAACAGGATGTGCCAACATAAAAATTCGAATGCGATTAACATTTCACACGTGACTGAGATGCAACCTCCGCTAGATTCAGAATCGTATTTTCGTATCGTATTGTATTTGAATGAGTATTAAGAATAAGCCTATTGTACTGTCTTAGAAGATTTGTGGCACATCACGGAGCTTCGTCGGAGGATATGATATGAAGCGATCAAACGAGGTCCACCTCACAGATAGTACATGTAAAACATACAAGTATATTGTATAGACGTTATTAAAGCTTATTCAATACTAGCTATTGCCCGCGGCTTTGCTTGAGAGAAATTTCAATCACGTGGAAGTACGAATATTTTGGGAACATGATATTTTTCCAGAACCTATGTTTTAAATAGCCTTTGTTATTTTCTATCCTTTCGACTAAATGTCAGCCCAAGCAACAAATTAAGTCGATTTGTTGCTTCGTTAGAGTGTAAAGGAAGGACAAACAAACAAACAACACTTTCTAATTTATAATAACTAATATGGATGTGTGGATTTTTATTTTTATTTCTTAGATAACAGGAAATTTTCTACGTTACTTGTATTTTTATAAATACGTTTTATATTTTGCGCAGCGAGATAAAATAACTGTCCTTTTGTTTTGACGGGAACTCGCAACCTTCCAGTAAAGGTTTATTTTGTTGGGCCCCCGAGGATCTTAAAGCTATTGAAATACGGTTGACAATTGAACACGCTTAACGACGTCATACGTACGTGGTCCAAGGCTACAGGATGTATGTTGATTTTATAATTTAAGTAAAGGAAATTAATCAGACGAAAAGTGAGAAAAAAACCAAACCCCGTAGCTTAAGCTCGAGTTCAGGTTATTGAATAACATTAACTATAATGTTTTAAAATTTAATTTTTTTACTAAACAACAACGAGATTAGCTCTTTTTCACATACGGACGTTCTATGGTATTAGCAAATAGTAAAACAAAGAATGTTATTTTATTGAAAATCAATAAAAGCTGTTTTCTTTTTTGTAAAATTCCGTCTTCATCCAAGCATAGCACATTAAATATTATGTATTCGTAATGCATTACTTCAATTATAATTTCGTGATTTGTTAGTAACAACCCTAGTAACGAGTTTTGTCGTATTACGTCAAACGTATGAATTTGAACATCTCTTAGTAGTTTTATTTACTGTGTCTGTACTCATACTTTATATTTTTTAAGACTTGTGTCATGCGGAAAGATGTTCTTCTACGCTGAACCAATTTATGATCACATTAAGTTATTCAACAGTGATGTGCTGGCTAGATTTGGAGAGAGTAATCATCATTAATATTGACCTCAGGTCTATCCACGCCGAATTGCATTGACGTCAATACTTGAGTATTATATAGCTCTACTGGCGCCTTCGTGGGAATACTCTTAACCATTCTAAACTGACACTTCCTCTGCTGACAGTCAACGTCGGTGTGCTAACACTTCGACGTATCAAGTTATTTCAGTCCGCCAGCCTCAATCAAGCAACTGAGTCATTAAACCTGTATATTGGCAGTTTTGGCCCGATGAATACATTATCTCGACTAACCGTATTTATATTTGTCTCGTGAGAAATTGCTGTTTATTTCTTGTAACTCTTTTTATGAGATTTATGTAATGTTGTTAATAATATTGATACAGATACCAATTTATTATCCATTTTATGTGTCTTTTCACGTTTTTATCGTGGGAGAGATGGATTCTTTTGTCGTCCACCCAGAAACATCGATGCTTTCGTCAGTAATTTTATGCTAGGCTTTGTGTGAATTTTTTAGTTTTGTAGAATCATTGAGCCACTTCGTTTAGAGAAATTATTACGCAATTATCAATCTCTCATTTGAGTCTATAATTAAATAATTATGAGGCAATGAAAACATAAGCTTACGTGCACGAAAAGTATAGGTCTACGAGCTACACGGTTCTAAAAAAATATGGCTCGGTTGAAAGTGATTATTATACGCATAAAGAGCAGTGTATAAATTTTTCAGTGGCTAGTAAAAAGTTAATTTGCAGGTTTAAATGCGAAGTAAATTGCGCCATTGAGCGCGGCCAGGCGACGTCGAAGAGCCGACAAAAAGCTGCGCGTACGCACGTACGGGGAATTGATAATAAACTCCACGGTAATGTGCGCGGAGCATCTATCTCCGGACTTCGTTTAAAAGATTTTCAAATTGGTTTTTTCGTTGTAACGATGATGTATTTAAAAACGTGATTATTCTTTACTGGTAGGTTTAGATAAACGACTTCCTAGCAATTATGTTTCTCCAAATCGGTCTTAAAGTCAATCGTAGCACTCAAGTAATTATGCAATATTTAATTGATTTAAAGTAAAGCAAAAAATCGATTCAATGAGGTGTTGATTGAGATAATAATGAATGTCGTGCGAAAGCAAGTCTTGATTTCGCTTGGAAGTTGGAGCGAAGCCGCAAAGGAAACTCCGAGCGAAATTCAAATGAACGATACTGTTAGGTGAACAGGAAGCGTTTGCGTGAAAAACCAGAAAGTCGACATCTCCATAAGACACGAGAATATCGCCTTCCGCTAATTATTTACGATATATTGCGTAACGGTGAAACGACGGGAAGGACTGGAAAAAACACGATCTACAGGACGCCGTGTCGCCAGCGCCGAGAGCGACGCGCGCGACTTCCCGCCCTAACCCGAGCCCTTACGGCTTAAAACGCTACAGCTTGCCCCAGCCGCATTTAGAATAACTTTATTCATAGGTAATACTCCAAACGATCTCGATAGTATAGAAATAAAGTCGATAGATCGATGCGTTTATTACGTGATTTGTGCTTTACGACCGCGACATTAGAAGCGATTATCGCATCTGACGCGTGCAAGACGGGTCTGTTTATGCCGGCTCATAATTAAAGATACCATAGCAGGAACCAGGAAGAGTGTCGTACTATCTCAACAGTTAGCCGGAAGTCGCTCGATCTGTGAGTTCATTCATAAATGAACGCTTCGACGCGACAATGTAACATGACGACGCGACCCGCTGAGCCACTATGGCTCCTAACGCTGGGAACGAAAGGTTGACATTTGTTAAAGCGTTCAATCTTAATAATTAATGTATGAATGAAACGAAGCATTTAATTGAGTGGAAATGGGAACTAACATTGTGCTATCTGACACTATTTTTGTATTATATACCGGCTAGATGAGGGTAATTGGAGTATATAATGTTTTTCAGGTTACATATTAGGTCAGTATGTAATAATTTTTTTGGATCTATCATCTACGTATATAGCTCCTGAACAATGGGAATATTATACATTACGTTATACATGATAATAGAAAGTAGATAATACAGTAGAAGATAAAGGATATATCTATATGCCTGTAGACTTTATTTTAAAACAAACTTTTCTTTATTTCAAGTCTCAAAAATCTTTTACAATGAAAATGATTCAAAAAGGTACTTCCTATATCCTGTAGAATCGTCGGTATTGTCTCGTTCATTGATCGCCAGCTCTCGGTAATAACGTCTGGCGCGATCAGACGACAGGGCGTCAGGCGAGGGCAAAGGGCGGCTCTGATTGCCCTAATCGAGTTAAGACGAGGACAACTAAACAAAAAGAGTAGCACAATTAGACGGCGCGTGGGCGCAGGATGCTCCAACTAGTCCACTAGCGGCGGAATTTAATTACAAGTGCTTTTGTTCTACAAACAAACATGTACGCCGCACGCGATAATGGTCCTTATTGTATTGTTTAAAACTCTACAATGCTGCAGCATTCGCCCAGACGAACAAATGAATTTCCTTTTAATATTTCTGCAACGACTTTCGTTTTTAAACGAATTAGAGACTTATTTTTAATAACATCCTTGGGGTGGCGGACTCGATTGTGTTTTGATTCAATTAATAAGTTGAAACGAAAATTACATTATCAGCCGTTTGGGTTCAGTTTTAAACTGGAAATGAACAATAAAAAACTATGCTTAAAGCAAACAATGTCATATCAAAATATATCTTTTTTTTTAAACTTACACTCAATAGAAGATACATTGTTAAGCAAAAGATTTCTGCATAGCTTAAAAAATATATGACAGTCAAAAGCTGAACAGATCAAAATTTTTATTATACCGGAAAAAAATAAGATCTTGTGATTATAGATAATACCGTATTAATTGAACGTTTCCTATCGTCATTCAAGTAGAGGCCTGCTGTTGATTTAGTAAAATATCTGTTTGATGTCTTTAATATTTAATGGAAATACGCAATTTCCTTTAATAAAAACCACTTCATCCTGAACAACGACGTTTTCGTGATTAATACAAAACATTAATTTCATTTACACAAGAGAAGCTATTAATTTTATATCTGGCAGCGGCCAGTCCACTTCCCCGCCTCTGTAAATTAGAAGATTATTTTTTAAATACAAAATTTACATAATCCATTCATAGTTTGTTAATGCATTTAACAGCTATTTGTGGTTTTGATAAATGTTTGCTAGGTAAATTAAGTTTGACAACAATGTCAACACATTTATACAATCACAGACGAATCTTACCATACCGTAATTAAATCAATATTTTGAATTTGAGTCCATACATTATCCGTCCAACTCTTTATTAAATTGAAGTCTTATCATCACTAAATGCCCGATCGTCAGCAATATGAATTATTATGATACCTCAAAGTCAGTTATTATTTTTGGCATTAATATTAATTTAAGTCATTTTTCACACCAAAATTATAGAGTATTTGAACCTCACTTATTATTATTAATGATTGAGAGCAATAGAACATTAATTAGAACATAATGCAACCGATAGCGTTTTTCACTTGAATTCTACTTCTTATCACTTCTGAATAGAGTTACGCGTTTGATTTATTGTTCGTAACCAGCAGATATTAGCGTTTGATTTCTGTTTGAGATTTGGTAACCATATCCTTTAATAGTTTTTAGATTTAACCAAAACTGAAATGTATTAGAACTTTATCTGCAGATAGGATGTAAAGTGTACATACTATTTATGCATTTATTAAACAGTTGACTAACAGGCCAGATTACCTAGGGTTATACAAGACAATTGTTATTATTTCGCAGGGTACTTGTATTAAATACGATTTGAGTGTGATAGTAATGTGAATTTATCGATGTAAGTTGTATCGATATGGGGATAGTCGATACAATCGCAGGACGTCTCTAGCCGCGCGCTCGAGCAGGCAGGAAGTGGGCCGCCGGACGCGCATATCTAGCTACCGTGTCTATCTCATTCACTTTACTGCGTTGTCATATTCCACTCATTCGTTATTTATCCCTCTCCGACTTACGCAACGACACATCTCCGTCTCGCTCGCAAGCCGTTGCATAATGAGGCAGACGAATTTTGATATTCACCGTTATAGACATTACAGCCATCCGATTTTATCGAAGCCTCACTGAAGCAACGAAAAAAGGTCAAGTTTATTTTTTAGTACACCATAATATTTTATGAGATGTAAATACTAAATGAGAGCACGGCGACAAAAACTAAGATCCTACCTAAGGTAAGAATGATCGAACGGAGGTATTTTAAACAATAAATAATATTCGGTTGTACTGGAACGGCATAAACATATCAATTACAATAACAGCTCAAGGCTCTCAATAGCGTAAGTAGTAAGCTTAGCCGTGTAATGTCGACTCTACCAGCTAATAAACACAAAACGCTCGTCCGAGTGACGCCTTTCTCTATAATCACCGTTTCAATTTCTCCTCAATCTCAGTAATTTATCATTCACGCAGTACCTAGTTCTGTTCCAGGTAATTTCTACTGGCTACTGGTAATCTTAGTAAAAGGTAGGTCCAAGTTAAATGTGAAAATGTAGAGGCTAGCCCTTGTATGCTACGAAAACGTGCATACCGGTTTCAATGTATGAGGTGTTCCATAGTATTGTAGTTAATGTCATATCATCACGTTTTTTTCGAATGAATTACACAATTAACATATATTTTGTCGTTAACAAAGGAAACATCGATTGTTAAAAGCGAAGTTATAGGTTAATCAATGTTATGTCTTATGTAATGCGGGACCGTAAAATGCTAACAGTTAGCCTTCAAACGGCCATAACGTGTCGCAGTATCCTCCGGCTAGAAATCATCTCCGCGTCCGCCCGACAGAAGCTGCCATTTAATTATTAATGAAACTGGCCGCGCGGGAAAGCCGCAGCCCGGCTCTACTTCCGCTCACGACGCTGCGTTTCATTCATAAATCCTACATGGCCGGCCGGTACGATGTAACCGCCCGCAACGGCCACGCCATATTCGACTCAAACACGACAGCTCAGAGTACGTTTTGTTTCGATATCGAACGAAAGATACTTCGGTGTTCACTCGCGAGCGTATAGCCAGAAATAGACGTAGGAAAAAGGTTTAACTCGCCGTACAGGCAGACGAAAGTGGTCACTCCACCCTCCGCAGAAAGTTGTTTTGCCTTTGAGGATGTTTCGTCGCGAAGCCTTATAAGGCTGGAACGTTCTCGGTCGATTTTCTGGTACTGAATGGGCCGCGGTCGCGAGGTGCAAAATATATCGCATCGCCGAGTTAGCCGGCTATGATGTGCTCGGCCGGCGCGAGATGGGCTCTGTGGTTCCGCCTCATTAAACATTCGTTTCAGATCACAGACCAAAACGAATGCTCAGGTAACTGATGTATTGAAACAAAAGAACAAACGGCGCACATAATATTTATATCTATAAGTACAATCTAGTGCATATCGTTCCAGTCTCTACAATTTGGTTAAACGTTACATAAAGGCTTTGAGCAATGTAGCTGCAACAAAAACACAGTTTCATAAGGACTCGGCTTTCTATCCTTTAAGGGTGAGATACAATCGGCCGGATAAGCTCGCGTTATCCGACAATGGCAAACTGTTTGCGGCACCAAAACGATATAAATCATGGTACAAGAACGGCCCACATCCTGACAGGTCTGTGTAACAGGTAGAGGTTTAATGTCAAGTGGCGATGCCGATGGCGTCACTGGCGGATGTCCGACAGTCGTTTCAGCAAAAAATGTAATTATACATTGATTGCCAAAGATACAAGCTTAACAAGCTTAACTAGCAAACATGTTTCAATGTATTTTGAGTGTAAACGAAAATTCAATAGATCTTTTGAGTACTTCATTAAAGAGAAGAACAGAATAACTTATATACTTTACCTTCAAAACTTCATCTGAATAAGGCGTGTTAATAAAAGTTTTAGGCTTGTGTTTTGTTTAGGACATTTAGGCCACATCAAGACTTTCATGTTTTGCGTAAGGCATATAATCTGGTTTTAACATCATGGTTTTGTACATGAAATATGAATTTATTTATTAATTAAAAATAAAGAAGTCAAGAGATGAATCATGTAATAACATTTTAAAACAACTGACATTTATGAAAAGACTTAAATTAAGTTTTAATTTGATGTTTAACACGTTTAATGTAGTGTATTTTTTTATTTGTAGAACATATTATTTAGAATGCATATTATAATATATTAATTTGACTAAGAATAAAAACAGACAAATGACTCACTAACTAAATGTAATGATATTTATGTCTGATATTTTTTTACAATAATATTATTATTATATGCATTTTTTTCTGAATCATTTACATTACATAATATCATAATAATAAGTTAATTGTAGTACATTTCAAAAAAAAATTTTTGTATCAAATTATCCTAACTAATAAAGATACTGGTGACATTTGAGTATTAGATTACAAGTCGCGGTGCTACGAAGTGCTACAGCGCAATATCAGTTTTTTATATTGTTTTTTTTTGTATTTTTAAAATAATATTCTAAAAAATATAACGTGATCTTACAACCACTAAGCGATCAGATATTTCACAAAATCAGCGAGTTCTATCCGCTTTCTTACATCCGATCTATCTTCGAAGGGCTGCTGTATAAAATTTCTTTACGAATAAGCAGTACTTAGTGTCGTTTTAAATTGTAATGTTTTAATGTATCTTGTGTACAATAAATTGCAAAATAAATAAATTAAATCATTGATTTAAATGTATCTTGTTAATGAATAATCTTAACCTCACACGCTTTATTTAGCGGTAGGTAAATCGGTGAACAATTTGGAATGTATTTCGCAGGAACAAAAAGGATTCGGTGCCAAACTGTCTGCATAAAAGGGCGATCTTTTTTTACAAATACTACCTTGGATGCAACCTGCGGGGATGTTTCGACTTCGCCGCTATTTATATACACATAAGGTTCATATTAATTGTGGGTTTGGCATAATGAGCATCGTTTTTATGTTCCGATGTGCCACAATATGCTCGGTCTAACCGGATATAGGATTGTCCTTAGAACGAATAAAAAGCATATTTACGATTATGCACGAGCGATTTGTCGTCACTTGATACGGTTCGAGAGGAGCCGGGGCCTATTATTGTATCGCGTTACCTTACTACAGTACAAAAGATTCGCAGATCGAATGATTTATCACTATCAATTAAATACAACAACTTATAAAACCAAGTTATTTTTTTAGAGTATATTATAATTTTTCGGTTAAATCATATTCACGCGGCCAAACCCGCTGATAAATGCTATTTAATAATATAAGTTGCATAAAAATTTAATTGTAAACTTATAATTAGCAAGCACATACTTAAAATTTTCTTTAAATTCTTCTCCTTATTATGCTCCAAATCCCGATGCACGAATTAAAAAAAACCGAAAGTCGAAGTGAATCTCTCGTTCGGACGTCGACAGTCAACACATATTAAATTTCGTTTCGGTGCTAAGAGAAGTCGTAATAAGTAAAAACATATTTTTCAATTAGGCGGCATTTGTTTTTTTAATATCTACATATTACTTGCCAGTACATTTAATCCTACGATTAAATGTACTGGCTAGTTAAATAATAAATAAATGCGTACCCTTACAATTTTTGATAGTTACTACTTGCTACATCGGGTAGTTTTAATGAAAACCTGACAATATTTTCTTTACTGTTTATGTAAAAATATTATTTTCGAGCGTCTGTCCCGACCTCCCTGAAAGCAAGATTAATCATAGGGCTAGGAGCCAATACAAATTACGGTGTAAACACGATTATTTTAAGATACCGATTTAAATATTATAAATTGGATGGCGATTAAATATGAAGCGAATTACGAAATTAAAAGTGTTAATGTCCTTGTTAATTTATTCGGCTAATAACAAAATGGCAGCTGAAACGATGGCAATATCTCACTCGTCCCAACTAATCACCAGCCAACGCGAGTCGAGGCCCACCAGCAACCCAGTTTCACCAAATGATCCATCACCCACCGCGATCATTTTTCAGAGATTTTAGGATCAGGGGCTCGATTCTCAAGCGTAGAATGTCGCTTTTCTTATTTGTTAAGTCATCGACCGGAGAAATACTACGGCCTCACAAAAAACTGACATAAAGCAGCGTTGCTCGTCTACGTGTTAGTCTAAAGTTTACCAGAGGCCTAACCCCTACACCTCATTCCCTATCCCTATATTCCCGTTCTCTTTTCTTTTAACCTATTACTTCATTAAAGAGGCCGACAATGCCTCTGCAACTTTTCTGGCTGATAGATGATAAGGTGGCTCATCAGCTCGCTTTCTCCCCAATTTAATAAAAAAATTGCGCTTGAGATGTATGCCGCACGCGAGTAAGAGTTTTTGCGATCAAAAAAATATTCGAGGCTTGAGAATCTAACCCTGAATCGAAGGTAAATATAGCCGGGAAGGCGAGGTGTCGAAATGCCCTGACAGTTACCTGCCTCGCTGATGTTTTTCATATTTAATTTGATGATTTATATCGTAAAAACCTTTCAGCGGATCATTTATTAGGATTGCATAATTTCAATAAAATTCGAGGTATTCTAAAGCTTGATTAAACTAGAATACCACAGTCCCAATTTCACGAACATCGGTTACTGGAAGTCGTTTACCAAATGTAAGTACATCTAAATTTACCATATTTAGGGCCTGTTTCACCGATTACAGATAGTCTATTTATGTGACTGACACAAATTTATTTGACAGATTTTGTATGGAGAATCTGTCAAAAATTTGTGGATAGCCTAATAAAAACTTTAACAGTAAGCGCTGAAACAAAGGCCCTTAAACAAAGAGAAAAATAACTAACCTCTAACTCTTATGACTTTTCTTATAATAGTTAGAGATGAAACTTCCACCAAATAGAGTCTGGCACACTAATGCCGGCTCTGAAATTTTAGTTTTTCATGAAAATGCGATTAATTCAGTGATCTAATCCGTTCCCAATTCAAATAGTAAAGATACCTATTAAGGGCCGTCAATTATAATTAATTGTAATTTAAAAGTCAAAGCCGTTTGATTTTTAATTTAAATTCAAAATAATGCAAATCACTGCACATCCGCCGGCCGGTCAAGACATTTACGATTTTTTTATCAATCAACTATGACTCACTATCTCATTACTGCGTTTCGTAATCCGTTATACCGAATAATTTCAATTCACGTGTACAGCATTCAAAATCCATAATAATATTTTAAATAGAAAAGTGTGTTTGTTTGTTTGTCCTTTATTCACGTCGCAACGGAGCTACTTTATGAAGTGATTTTTTGTGTGAAGTTAGTTGGGGAGCTGGAGAAGGACATAGGGTACTTTTCATCCCGGAAAAATATACGGTTCCCGCGCGATACACTAGTTTTGGCGCAACGGAGTTGCGGGCATCATCTAGTTATAAATAAGAATACTTTTTTATTTCGTCACCACACAACACATACAGAACAGCAGATTATAAATTTTATATTGATTTCAATGAAAGGAAAGAAATTTTATGTAACTACTGAAAACGTATCTGACAATAATAGCCCCTTGTTTTTATTAAGACTCAATGTCTTTGTTTATCAAAATCAAAAGCAAAGTAAGTTATTTACATATTCAGAGTGTTACGACATTTAATCCATATTAAAGATAAATATAGATATTCCAAGTCGGTGCCAGTAGCGTCAACATAATTTTATGCCATTCCCTCAAGTTTACATCATTAATGTTATGCCAAAGTTAATTTTTACCGGAAAACGTCCGGTCCGTGTAAACAGGAAACAGCTTTCGAGATAAATATTAAATGGCCGAATCTTGAGAAAGCCTTTTTACTAAATTTAAATATTCTAAAGAACTAGCTAAATCTTTTTTAAATTAATTTTTGATTTTAATAGTTTTATCAATAAAATTTATTTTTTCACCATAAAATTATTGTTTTGGTATTGGATATAAAAATAGTAATATCTATTGATATTCATAGGAATAAGTATAGACTTATTCCTACTGATAGAGTTGATAGAGTTGAGTCGTCTGTGCCTTAACTAATATCAGCTATTTTCCTTGGTTGTCCTAAAACAAGAAACACACTGATAACATTTTATATGTGTTGGACATTTCCAACGATACATTACAGCTTACAGTTCAAAAGACTACATCACGACTATTTCAATGTACACGATCGTTAATCAAATAAGAGGTCAAACTTTTTCTAGCCGAAGCGGAGCGGCTCACCGTTAGTGAATGAACGAGACCGGTTTGTCAGGCTGTCCGGCTGGCCCGCGGCCCGTAGTTACGAACCACATGGAATTACAGCCCGCTTTATTGCTGCCACTGTTTCACATAAAACCACATAAAAATAATTGATACCTGGAAACGAATCTTCAGATACGCGCATAAAAGCGTTTGAAGATAAAGCTCATGGCATTTTATTAGTCTACGTAGTCAGGTAGCGCTGGAACTTGTTACTTTATCGTAGCATATGTTTTATTCGGGAGTTAATTGAAGCAAATTACAAACTCATATCGGCCGATGATAACTCTATATTTAGAGTTTATTGCTTAATAGCTGATTTCCGTGCCTCGCTCGTGGAAAGATTAAAATTAAACATTCTAAAGCTTAGAGCGGCGACTAAATAGAGTTATAATATAGCTGGGAAAGATGAAAATGAAGCTGTTTATATGTATCAGAATGTCCATTTGTAAGTTGATAACAGGCACATTCAAAGCGGATTCGACCAAACTAACTAATGTAAACAAAAATATCATAAAGTTAATTCAAATAATAAAATAAGCCTTAGAATAGTTGGCGCGTGTCCACACTGCGAAATACGCGCGACTTACTTCCGGTACTTCTTTAACATATCAGTAATATACCATATAACCCCAGTTTAACGCAGGAACCGATTTCCACGATCTGCATTCGTTGAAAAGATCTCGGGCTCCGTGAGGTTTGTAGCGAAAAAAATGGGAAAAATTTAAGAGTAAAGTTATCACGCGGACAGAGTCGTGGCCAACATTTTCTTTATTTTATGAAAGTATCCGCACTGGCGGAAAAATCCACAAAATATTTAATGGCAAAAAATCGCGGTAATAAAACTCGCTGTGCGGGCACTTCCACAAACACGGGGAATCTAGAATCGGGCCCTCGATGACAGACATGCAACGATCAACTCAAAAGTATTATATAAAGTATTATAAACAGTAACGTGATACAAGCTTCTCACTCGACTAGTCTCGATATTCGGCGAACCACACAATGAGATAGGAAGTTACACCAATCGAATATTGTGTAGGATATTAAGTAAGTTTTCATAAAGGTTCATGCATCCTGTCTGAATTGAAAGCTGAATAGATTGCAAATCGTTTGCATGCGTTGCGTAACATGATTCTTGTGCCTCTGCGGTTTCAGTACTATTGAACCGCTGGACAATGTGCCACGCCCTTATAATATTACGTGTTTGCTAAATAAACATCTTATTACTGTTTCATCGACCATGCCCTAACGCTAAGTGTCCCATTAGCGGCCATTAAGTGTGCCTGTCCTTAAAGGATTAGCAACTTTTATTGTCAACTTTTTTTGTCACCTATATGTTCTATAGGGTCTGAGGACTTAGATGAGTTTTGTCAAGATAAGTGATACAGGAAGCTGAAAGACCATTGGAGACACTTGGCGTTAGATGCCGGTTGTGAAAAACAGGCATTAAAGTCTGAACGATATGTTGTATTGTCAAAGTTTATTTTTTGTGAAGAATAAAAATAAATGTAGAGTCATCGAATTCGTTTTCTGACAAAATTGCGAAAAAAAATCTCAATTATTATTAGTGAGTTGGTGGAAATAAGTTTGACAAGGACAGATTTTCTAATAATAATAACTGACGAAAAATAAAAAATCACAAACAAATTCATTGGTTTGCATTAATGAAGGAATTAAAGCTCAATTAAACTTCACTGAACGAAGGAAGTCGTTAAAAGTTACAATTAGTAGGTGATAATGACACACGTCACCTGAAGTTCAGCTCGGTCCACTAAAACCGTACAGCATCATATATCAGGTTTATTGTGCAATATTTTAGTTAATACAAGCCAGTTATTATTAAAATGACAAATTTTACGACGCCCCATAAAAATTTACATCTAAATTATGTTGGAAACGTGAAAAGCGTTTCTTATCCTAATATTACTTTTGCGTAGCCTTTTAGATGATTTAAATCACTTGCAACTTTTTTTGAAATTGTAGTTCTAGTCATCGAGTTTCCTTTGCTCGTTAAATTATTTAAAAAAACATAACTGTAATTATAAAGCACAAAATCACCTCTTTTTATATGTATAATGGGGGAAACTGAAAGAGAGCCAGTTGACGAACCTGCGTCATTTGTTTGGAAAATGTCAATTACATGTAAGTTGTGATCTGTCGGCTGAGTTTGACATAACCAGACCAAACTACTTAGATCCACGGTCTGTATCTGTTTTAACTTCCCTGATTGTACATACATAGTACATAATCTCCCGTCATCAACATTATCATGTAATAACAATTGTAACTAGTTCTGGAAATAACCCTCTCACATGTGTCAGGACTCGGGGGTAAAACGTGTAACTGTCATCTTTTTTAAACCCAGGAAGGGGCGGGGCCATCCGGCGTCCTCCAACGGGACAGATATAATTGAAATTTGATGCCAGCCTTTGTATATCTTGTCTCTATGTAACCGTGTAATGAACGTGTTTATCAATTATTTATAAGGGGTCACCTAGACCCCGCTACCGACATCGGTACATTGTCATAAATGAAGTAAAATCGAGAGGACACAATATGTTTTATAAGGGTTGTATACAAAGAGACGTGAAACCGTTATCTTTATTGTATAATTCACCATTAATATCGTTTTTTTTTACATACATGTGTACGATTTTGTTTTTTTTAAATACTTTTATTTGCAAAATTGATTAAAACTTTTCTAGATTTTACTCTCATTCCTAGATTTGACGAGATCAAGCTCATAAAATCTAGTAATGCTTAATTTTTATCAATAAATTTTAAAAAAATCTAATATTAATGCCCGTGCAATCAATGACCGGTTTTGGCAAATAAGAATCGAGTCAGAATCGAGTATCTCACGTGTAGTTTTATGATATCTTAAATACACCAGGAAAAATATGTTTAAATCATGCTGTATTTTTTATAAAAATATCACTGTAGGAATTGAAACTGATGTTAGGCAGAATTAGAAAAATTTTAAATAACATGAAACTGCCATTACGGTAATCGGTTTAAAAAAATATTTTGCAACGATCGGATATCCTAAATGAATAATTTTAATATCCATTAGTGCCACTCAAGAATTGTTTCAAAATTATTATCACTTAAAATCATAAAAAACACAATTAACGTAATAGCGCCAGTTCATCTCGGAACAAACGTTATTTTTTTAATTTAATTTATTTTCATTACAGATGAAATGCGATAAGAGCAGTAAATTAAAAGACATCGTGAGAAAAAACGCCGATACAGGATTACACATAACAGTTTGTCAATAAATATACCGCCGACACTCACTCTCACGCTCATTCGTAATACATTATCGCGACGACTCCGTGAAACTTTCAATAATAAAAATTAAACTATTTCCTAATTAAAAACTATCAAAAAGGCGAGTCGGCGCCCTTCCGCGTTATTTGTGGTTAACCCTTCTGTCCTATAAGGGGACCGCGGGGTTAAATGGGACATTTTTCAAAGCGGCCGATCGCTGACGGCCCTAATGAGACGCTCGCGGGTTATTTCTGGATCAAACTTCCACAAAAAGAATATCAAATGTACATAATGAGTTCTTATCTAAAAATGGAGACATTATCTTACTATATCAAAGTTAGTCACTTTGTACGACCGAACACCGCCGACTTCTGTTGATACAGTTATTAATTATGTTATGTTTGTTAACACCTTTATTTTCAGATATACATTTTAGTAGATGCGCCAGTCGTAACTAAATCATTTATTTTTATAAAGGCAGACTTACTCACGACAACTTAAGATGTTTGAAAGGTAGCCAAAATTAAGCCCAGTCAAATAATGTAAAAATTCTCTCGTTTTACAAAATTGATAATTCAAAATTTAAAAAAGTTATTCTGATTATTTTAGCGAGAAATTCATTAAAATAGAATAAATTCCAAAATTTTCCTCTTGAAACAAGTAAAAACTTTCCCACGTTCGTCAACAACAAATCAATTTATCGTCATATTCGATGATGCATATTTGCATAATACTGAAATAAATGTAAATCTATAATTTGACATACTATGAATAAAACAAAATCAATTTTTATAAGCATACAAGCAAAATATATATTCTCAGAGACACATTTGTATAATAAATGAATAAATTTTATACCTTCCTTGTCCAGGTGTACTATTTTATGTTGTGTTATTTATTTGGATATTCTATAACATCATTAACGTCTTCCATCAGGACATCACTAATGAGAATATCGTATTTGACTGACTGAAAAGTAGCAAGTTATCTACATTTGTGTTAAACTAAATCTGTGAGTTAGCAAAAGACCTAAATATGTTTTAACTAATTTCTTAGAGCTACATAATGGATTAGGCCATCTATCGGGATATTAAAATTGGGGTATCTATAAACCTACTCAATATATGACTAAACAAAAAACTCCGAAATCAAACTACACAGATAGTCTCTCTTAAAACGGTAATATTGAAGAGTATCCCCGCTAAAGGCTGTCCTAATATGTATGATCCAGCATAATGGCAACCAGGATTGGCCAAGTGCGATCCGGGGTTGTCTCCGTAACAAAAAAAAAATGTTTCTCAACCAGTTTCGCGTTGCACAGTGCGGGGCGGCGCGTCGTGGGAACGCGCGGGGTTGCGAGCCGCGACGCCGCGCTGCCGGCGCCAGGACCGAACTTTCACTTCTTATTAGCATATAAGCTGCTTTATGAACTCCTTCGCGTTATTATCAATGTTGCTTTCATAGAATGAACATCCTTTAGATGTGCAGTGCAAATATGCGGTTGTATAAACAACGATTTAAAAGTTACAACGGAAATATCGGAATGATTCATTATTAAAAAAGCTAGAAATTTGATCGAAATAATCTTAATCATGTACAAGGAAAGCGTAAAAAAATTTGATAGTTTCAAAATTGCCCTTAGTCTGAGTATTATGAGTTAAAGGTACTACTTTTAGGATACTACTTTTTAGGTAAGCTGTTACAGAGACCTCAAGATAGGTTTAGAATAGGAAACACATGAACCATGTAATACAGGTTCATGTTGCGTTTTCAAGTGAGTGAGTGTATATGTGTGAGTGTGTGTATGTATAACCATGACGAATTGATCAAGCTACCGTTACTGTATGGTCGGTCCACTTCTAACAAATTGTTCGTCTGACCGCGTGATGCGACCTCTTTTTTGACTACACGATAATAATCTAAAAAGTTATTAAAGCTACCGACCTGACATGCGAGAACACATCTATTATTTTGAAACAACTAAATTGATGTAAAAAATATCACAAATAACATTACCGAAATAATGACGCAGCTAGGTTTTAAATCGATCAATATGGAGTATTCTAAGTAACGAAATAAACAGTTGTGTCAACTTAATGGACCTATTTCAGTAGGAAATGTTTGTATATTAAATTAAAATACATTTTAAATTAAAAGGTGCATTTTTAAATCGACACTTTCAGGGCTGCGGTAAAACGCAAATAAATTGTGAACGCATTACGGCGCGGTGGTGTGATGTATGACGTCCTCCGTGAACCCTTTAACGTGTGCGCCGTATATCAAGGCCGACGTGTGTCGTGTCGTAGCGTAGTCGTAGCGATATCGTAGTGATATCGTAGCGAACATCGCTATATATCTACATAGACAACAGTCTATGTAGATATTTAAATGTGAATATACCAAGTATGAAGGCAAAATGTAGACAAAGCAGTCCATTTGAAAGCGCTGTGTCTCTGTGATAAAATATGAGACGGAAAAACATTTTATGAAACGAACAAGATCGCAGGTGGTATCTGCTCAACTAGATTGTTATAACTAAACGCTGGTACAACTGATAAGTTACTTGAGCATTAGAATCAGGATGTTAATCATAAACGTTGGTGTAATTCCATATTCCATAGTAAATCTCGTCGAGCGTTGATCTCGGCGCAGCGGTGGGAGGAGGCCGAGAACACCTGCCCCCAGTGGTACCGGGACCAGAGCTGTTGTACCGGGACGAACAGCTGTTAGACCAGCCCAGGATAAGACAAACTAAGCTGTATCTTTATTTGAATAGAGTTCCTTTTAGGTCGGCTCCTCCCACGACATACAACCTATGCCTTTAACACACACATAGCCAACCTAGTCGGGCCACAAATCTTCGGGAGATTATCTGCGGCTACTTTTACTGAAGGCATTGAATTAAAGTTGCAGGTTTAATGGTCTTACAGAGCTTGTATAGAATCATTGCGAGCTTCTGCCGGCTTGGGGTCGATAAATAACGAGTATGTTCATATTAATTTTTCCGATAGCATATTGATGGGTACACAATATGCGTACATCGTTTAGCAGCATCCGTTTCTTAGATGGATTCGTCGCGACATTATATCTAAAATAATTTGAATGAGTTGATTTCTCGTCAAATGTTTTGACACCTTCATATAACAGACATTTTACTAGCAGTGATTGTTATTCATCTTGTTTCTTTTCATCAAGAGGAGGAGAAAAATCTGCTTTTACAAAACTTAATCAACATTTTTTATAATGTTCAAATTTTGCAGAAGTCAGAAGAGGTCACAGATCTATATATCTCACGCACCTAACTACGTACGTACTAAAAACATTCAATCTTTGAGACTATTTGCAGTATACTTAGACAACTTTTGCTTTAGTATATAAAATAATTTGAGATATTTACTAATGAACAACGATGCATAATACTGTGTGTTTTACTGCTATCTAGCTCGTGGGTAATAAAATCATGAAGCATACTCTACTAATCGTTTAGGAGGTAAGCATTTGATTGTGTAACATTAGTGCGTCGTTAAATATACCACACAAGGCGATTAAAATGAAAACACTATTATTGATATAATAAAAATGGCGTTTTTATCAATTAAATCTTGTAAATCAATTAATATCAAATTGTCCTTGGTATTTAAGTTCCTGTGTATAATGTATTTATTTGAAGGCATTGATAAATCAATAGTTTTATACTTTTTATGATTATTTAACAGAAATAACAAAAGTGACGCCGTTGCGAGAGTGACAATAAGTTTATCCATACTAATATTTTAAAATCACAAGTTTGCCTATCGGCCTGTCTGTGTAAATTATACATTTTCTTTATAAAATTATGGGGCAACCGAGCATACGAGTCACGTCATACCAGAAGAGTTACAAGTGCGATGCCGTTCACAGGCTTTAACATTCGTTACGAAGCATAAGTGTTTAAAGTTATAAGGCCATGCGTAAAACAAAAGAATCTCACACCTCGATAAGGTCAAGGTCAAGTCGACGACCGGCGACTTTCCCTGACGCATCGTTCACCTGTGATTATTATTACACAACATCGTCAGAAAAAGAGTCATTTTTTTTAATTATTGCTGACCATGGAACCAAGTCCTTCAGTCGAATACATTATATATTTTTACATTTTATGTTTATAACAATTTTTTCCAATTCACATTTTCTTAAAAAAAAAAAAAAATTATTATACAATATGTCTTAGTTAAAACAGAGTCATGTAACTCTAGTGTTGTCTGTTTTAGGCCAAACAAGATGGCAGCCTTGTGTTTCTTATAACGAACCAAAAAAGCCTTTAAGCATGCTTTCAGTAACTCAAGCGTTCGTGCGATAGATCATCTTCATAATATAATTATTACTTTTAACAGTCCTCTGACCATATTTATTTACTATTTCGAAAGCGAAGATTGATATCAAACATAGACAGGATTTTTCCTTGACATCCCACACCCAAAGCGAATAAAACTGACGTTTTCTTAGGAAAGTTCAAAAGCGTGAAAAGTGTCGCGTCCTGTCGTATCACTTTAGTGCGCATTTAGTCTGTACTTTTATCTCTAAGCTAGCAGAATTATAATATATTGTTTGTAATATGTACTTCTATTTCAGACCTAGATAGTTCAATACTTATTAAGATCCAAGTTAGTAGTTAAACAATGTAGAGATAATTTCTAAATCGGTTCGGTCGAAACAATGAGCGATTTACCTTCGGGCAGTTTCGTGTTACTCGGAGATATTCGTCTGATAGTGGTTTTAATTCCGATCGAAGATTGCACCTGCTTCGATCACGAATCTCTGAGTACAGCGCACAGCGCAGTGCAGCTATATATTTCGGCTCTTTAGTTGTCTGCAGATTTAAACTTGTATAAGAAATTGCATTATAATTAAGTATATCATGCAAGTCTTGGTCTTGGTTTTCATGCTTATGTTTTTTTTTTACTTGAAAATGCTTACATTTGTAAAATTATACCATTTTTTGTACCAATATATTACGAGTAATACGAGTAATTATAGTGTAGCGTAGTATATACACTTATAATAATTTAGCAATAAAATTGTAATATTTTAAAGGCTATTAAATAAATTACTTTCAAAATTGATAGACTATACTCGTATGTTATTATGTTACTAGTTGGTTCCCAAAACCTCAATCACGCGAGAACCGTACATTTTAACATTGTAACAACTATTAAACAAAAAAGATTTCCAGTCCAGTAGTTCCTGAGATTAGCGCGTACAAACAGACAACTTTTTTTGTCGACACGTGTTCTATTACTGTACCTAAGCCCCCCACATTGATTAGTTTGTACAAGTAGTGTATAGACACGCGATACAATACAATTTTACTGTTTTATTATATGTATAGAAAAGTCTTACTCGTATACTCGTATTTGTACTTACTGAGATACCTAGACCTGCCTAGACCTATCTAGGTACTGTAATTATCGTTATAATATGAACCAGTTAAAGCTAGATCTAGTTCTAGATGTGTTTTGATAATTTATTATAAATTATAATCTGCCTTCCTCCGGCTGCTCTATTTGCATATCTCAGAGATTTCTCTTTGCAACTTGTGTTAGGACTATGAAATATTACTGCTATAAATATAATTTTATAGATTTTTCGACGCCGGAACTTTTATATTATTAAAATTATGTATGTATTTTTTTCTTCTTTAACCTAAGACTGCACTTTAAAATAAAAATTCACGAAAGGAGATGCGACGATGGGTTTCGTACTTTCATTCGCTTAATGACTGTCTAATCATAAAATTTATTCTTTAGTTTAACTGCTGCGTGGCAAAAATCATGGTAAAAGTACCTGCCAGTTCGCCAGTTGTACCAGTTGTTACTTGTGGAAGTATGGTGTACGAAAAGTTAAGAAGGTATAATTCAAATCAATAACAAAGCTACATAGCACATTTATTACAATGTATTATTAACTAATTGTTGCCCACAACTTAGCTGCGCAAAAATTTGTATATCACGCAGGAACCGCACATTTTCCCCGGGATAAAAAGTATCCTGTATGTTGCCTAGATCTAACAGCTATTAAACAAAAAAAATATTTATTCAAATCCCTCGTAGTTACTGAGATTAGCGCGTACAAACAGACAAACGGATAAACAGACAACTTTTTTTGTAGATATGTGTTCTATTACTGTTCCTTAGCACCCCCGCATTGATTATTTTGTAAAATTATTAAATGTGCGGACACTCCAGTTTTACTGTTTTATTATATGTATAGATTTATCAATACAATAGATACAATCACAGGAGAGCATTTGACGCGAGCGGTCATGTCAGATAAGAGATAAGGTAATGTACTCGTACCGGCTACTTCAAACCCTCGCCCGAGACCTGCAACTCCGCTATCTACGATTGTTCCTGATAACAAATAACATGTCTTAATTTCATTGAACGATGGCCCAATTAAAGACACGTACGAATCTATTATTAAGCAATTATCTGTATATTAATACGCGAGCGAAAAACTTTGTATCCCTTTTTACGAAAGACGCGTAGATGTAAAAGCATGAAATTTCTTATAGTTATAGGTGATATGGAGGAGCATGATTATTTTTGAAAAATGTGCTTTAATTTTGCATATTTTTTAATAAATAATACGCTTCGCAGACTACAAGACGCACATTACAATATTTTGACATAACACGATAATCATACACTCTTTTCTTTCATTGTGGATTTTCGTCACATCAATAATAAACTATCCAGAATCTACGGTGAATCCAGCAGAAGCTCTTTTGAACCATTACAACTTTGTCATCAAAAATGTCAACACTTTGAAAACTTTTAGACAGCGGAAAATGTACAGGAAGCGTTTACACATTTGGCATAAAACAATATAAATTATCGATTCCTGGTATAAGCGTTTCGCGATTAGCTCCTGTATCGCACGTTCTGGGAACGCGCGTGCGCCTTTCATCCGCCGACAAACGCGCCGCTTATCTCGCTAGGCCGAAACGCCGACAAGTGACAATAACGCTCTTTGTGCTCGATAAACACTTTCTGTACATCCCTCGAGTTAGCAAACATGGACGAGGAAGTGGATCGCACAGAAACAGTGGTACAGCCTATTCGCGTTAGGACAGCAAGTGTCAATAAATCACGTAGGTCAAAATGATGAAAGAGGGGTTTTTGGCGGAGATTTCATAGAGTAACGTTGTGTGTTTTGTATTTTTTGTTAAATTTGTGTTATTTCGGTGTTTAATGTGTGATAATGGTAAAATATCGAATATTAAACATTCGTTGTCATGCACAAGTGTGGACACAGGACAAGTGATACAACTTTAATAAACGTGCTATTTTGTGTTTCTTTCCAAAACTCCATCTGAAGTTTTAGTAAAGCTTCTATCGCTTTGTTAAATTTTTATCTTTACTCTGACTAGACTTTAGACTTGTCGAAATATTGTAACGTTGCTAAAATTATTGGACCAAGAAAATTCATTTCCCGCCTTTACTCGACACTGGCCATGGTTGTATAGCCAGCGCCTTAAAAAGAAAATAAAAATAAAACGAGAAGGAGTAGAAATGTATTCAAAAGCATCGATAAACTGTGAAACTTTGTTTTAGAAAATAATAAAATTAGTGGAAAAACTAATTGATTTTAAATAAAGCCTGCTTAAAATGTTATGTTAAATGGCTTGTTCTAAGGAAGAAATTGAAAGGAAGCGGTTAGCTGCATTACAAAAACGACAAAACTTGTTAACAAAACAAGCTGTTAACATTGAAAATTCTTACATTAAAACAAACCAAAACAAATCTGTATTTTCAAATAATAAATTATCTAGTCCCAATAATTACCATCCTTATGCAAAACCTAAAAGTCCTAATGTTAATACTAGTAGGTCCACTACAAAAGTAGTCAGTGGTACTGTGTATTTAATATCTGAAAATCGTTTTGAGGTGAATCCTTCAGAGTTTTGTCCGCCACTTATTAACATATTTAAGACTATTCGTTCTAAGAGTTACGGTAAATATTTTTATTGCAATGTTTCTTCAATTCACGTGAAAAATTATTGTACCACTATTGTACTTTGATGAAATTTTTTTTCAGATCCTAATTCAAAATTATGGAATTTCGCAATAGATGACTATGAAGAGCTGATGTCTAAAATAACTCCGCTTGCTCCTCATATTGTTTTAGGACAAATTCCTCAATATGTTATCAAGGTTTGTAAAAAATGATGTTTGCATTATAAATTCAATTTCAGAACTCTTGATAATCAAAAGTTAAATAGAGTAGTGCCCATGTCTAGATAAATATGCCTTTGTGAAGGGCCACAGCTAGAGGTGGGCATGTACCCAGTACATATTAAATATCTATATATACCCAAATTTTTGGGTAGATAAAAGGGTAATAAAGTATTAATGGTAATAAAGTAAAATAAATATATGGAAATGAAAACAAAAAAAAAAGAACTTTGTAATTTGCACCCATATTTTTATTGCTAGATTGTTTGAAAGTTATAAAGATTTTTTTTGAATCTCTATGGAACTTTATTTACATGTCTCCCCCCTCTGGTTGCAGCAATATACAAAATTTCATGACAATCTGTTTTGTGTGGCATGGTTACTAGACAAATATCCAAAGTAAAAACTTTCACATTTAAATTATTGTGATTTTATTCAATTCCAGATACTTAGAGAGAATATGGTGGATCCCCAGTCAATAGATTTGTCACCAATAGAAAATACTATTAGAAACAAATTGCTGCCTTTTCAGGAAGAAGGTGTCAGGTACCTCTATTGTTACAGTAACATAAAAATCTGAAAAATACCTTTTAGTGTGACTGTTTGGATAGCCTTAAATCTAGCCATTTAAAGATCCTTACTTTTTAATATTTATTTCTATAAAAAGGTAATTTTTGGAATGTTTAATTTAATTGAAGGTTTGGAATAGCAAGACATGGACGATGTTTGATAGCTGATGATATGGGCCTGGGAAAGACTTTCCAAGCTTTGGCCATTGTCAGCTACTACAGACACAATTGGCCCTTGTTGATTGTCACCACTTCTTCAATGAGGTAAGTAAAAACAGGAAACACTAAAAAGTGTTAGTCTAAAAAGACTACAAACAAAAAAGTAAAACTTAAGGTCTGTTTCACCACTTACCGGAAAACTCCCCACATTGGTGTATACCATTTTAACGATTTTTGTGCAACGAATGAAGGATTTTCAAAAATTTTGGATCATTGCTCAGCTCCTATTGGTCATAATGTGAAGTTATAATATAGCCTATAGTCTTCCTTGGAATGGAATAACCAACAGAAAAGGATTTCTCAATTCCGACCAGTAGTTACTGAGATTTGTGTGTTGAAACAAACTTTTCAGCTTTATATTATTAGTATAGATTTTATTTAGTCATAGTTGCCAAACCACACACCTTGGTGGAGGCTTATAATTTTAATTGAGTTTCAGGCTCAGCTTTTGTTTTTAAAAGTTTCTTTAACTTTACAGAGACACATGGCAGAGTAAGATTCATGAGTTGCTGCCGTCTGTACCCATGATGAATGTGGTCACTCTCACCACCGGGAAAGATACAGAGCTAGTGGCTGATAGACAGGTAAGAGCAACATTTTTTGTCATTTATATGGACAAGCACCCCCTATGTTCATGGCCTTTCTCATAGAATAAAAAACCAAGTTACATATGTAACTTGGTTTTTTATTATTTTTTTATATCCATATGATATATTGAGAAACCCCCTCCTAATCAAAGTAAAAAAAAAAACCCAATTTTTTTTTTATTCATGTATATTGTAACAATTTTTCAGACAGAGGTAGTTATTGTGAGTTTCAAGATTACAAGTATGCACTCCGATCTTCTAAAATCTAAGAAGTTTGGCACAGTTATCATAGTAAGTATTATTACATTATACTATAATTATTTAAAATTCAAATTAGTTTAGGGGGTAACCGAAACATTCTAGAGCCACCGATGGGCACTTGCAAGTCTGAAGTATGCATTGCCGGCCTTTAAGAGGGAATACACATAGGGAACATTGTTACGGATTTGGCCTCCCAAACTGAAGACATAAATGGAAGAAGCTGGTAACTAGCAGTTTAAAAACTGCCAGATTTTTGGGTAAATGTAATTAACCCGTAATACAACTCCCTAAAAAAATCTATGTTCTTAAGTATTTAACGCTGACTGTTAATACGGGTCTTATATCCGCAATCTAGGTCTGTTTCAATTTTCCCGATCGTGTAATGTATACTTTCAGGACGAGTCCCACAATCTGAAATCCCACAAGGCTCAATGTACGAGTGCGCTGGTGAGCATATGTCGGCACGCGGCACGGGTCGTGCTGCTCAGTGGAACACCGGCTTTAAGCAGACCCTCGGAGCTGTACTCCCAGCTCGCACTGATAGAGCCGAGCTTCTTCAAGTCTTATACAGAATATGGTAGTTTCAACCTCAAGTATCATTGTGTTTAGAAGTAAACTAAATATTAAGATACTCTATCATGCTAAGTAGTTATAAGTTAACAATTTAGTTTTATTTATAGTATTAATTTTAGCATTGTATACTGTTCATGAGCGCATCTCGCCGGCAAACAATAGTTTGGCGACATTTTAAACTTGACGGCTACATGTTAGCATCTCGTTATTGAATTAATAAATTAAAAAAAACTCATATTATAATGTAATAAGAAATAATAGGAGAGTGTATTTGTTTGTCTGTATACAACACCGTCATATTAACTAGACAGCTGACCTTGAAAAAAAATGTAAAAACAAAACAAAATGTTGCTTGGCACGCTCTGCATCCTAAACGGATTGATGGATTTCAACGTATGAGGTATCTTTAGATTCGTCTTGATAGCGCAAGTGACACTGGGTACATTAAAAAATGGCGGATTTCGAAGTCATTTTTTTTTTCGCCCATCCAGGTCGAGTATGGTATCAAAATGAAATATTTAAATAGCCATTTCAGAAATATACATGACTTGATGTTAAAATTGCAATGGTACCTGCAGTGTCGGGTTTGCTGTTTTTGGATATTTAGCTTGATTTACATTCCTTTATCAAGGTCAACTGTTGTGTTAATGTAACCGTGTTGAACGAGCGTTACTTCGGCCTTATGTGTTCAGACACTTGGGCCGTTTGTCCATCGCCGCCGCTACCGGAGAATTGTTTTGGACCGATAAAATGCTAGAGTATATCTCTGAGCCCCTTTTAAAATAAGCTATCTTAAATTAAGCTATATAAAAATATATAATAACTAGTAAAGTAAGCCCCTTTTAAATTAAGCTTTATAATAACAAGTAGATACACTATCTGTGGCATTGGCCAGTAACATAAAAATATTGGAAACTACATGACACCCGCAACTCCGTTGCGCCAAAATTCGTTTAACGCGCGGGAACCATACATTTTTCCGGCATAAAAAGTATTCACCAGATCATTCAGGGGTGGGCACGTTATCCGGCCCCCATCCTTTATACGCCTACGCAAAACACTTCCTAAAAGTAAAAATGTATTTTAGGTAAAAGATACTGCGCGGGCAAACAGACAGCGTTCGGTTGGGACATGACCGGCCAGTCTAATCTGACAGAGCTGCAGATAGTACTCAACAGGAGGTTCCTGATACGGCGGACCAAGGAACAGGTGTTGGAGCTAGAAGAGAAGACTAGGTATATACTTAATAATCAATTTTATTTGAATTCTAAAGTACCTGTTGCCTGCGACTATGTCCGCGTGAAATTTTTTAAACTCTCCCGTTTTTGTAGCATTTTTTGGTAACTGCTTGGCTCCTATTGGCCGTAGCGTGATGATATATACCCTATAGCCTTCCTTAGTGAAGTTCCTTCCTTTATTAGTGTAGATGTCAGATTTTGTTTGTTTGGATTTTTCTTGATCTACATTTTAGCCTCGGATCTCAGGGGGAGGGGTGCTTCATGCCATAAGGTCTTTGAACATCTTGTAGCTTAAAATATAAAGATTTCAAAGGTAAAATTAATAAAAAGTCGGGGTGGCATATTTCAGTTTTTGCCACGCCTAAAGAATTGAAGACCTGAGTGCGAGTTTTTTTTGACATTCGGTCGTGAACGCGTTTCGCGTTTACTAGGATTTTATATGGGATTTGTACAGCGCCACCTAGCGATGCTCAGAGTCACATGTACAAATCCCATATAAAAATAATTATTTTTGCCGTGGGAGAGCCATGCTTCGGCACGAATGGGCCGGCTCGACTGGAGTGATACCACGGCCTCACAGAAAACTGACGTGAACGGCGTGGTGCTGTGTTTCGTTCAGTGAGTGAGTTTACCGGTAGTCCAACTTTCCTAATCCCCCTATCCCTATTCCCTCATAAAGGCCGGCAACGCACTTGCGACTCTTCGGATGTCACGAATGTCCATGGGCGACAGCAGTTGTTTTCCATCAGGTAACCCGTCTGTTTGCTTGCCCCCCTAATTTTTATAAAAAAAAATTATTTCCGCTGTCTGTTACCTGTACCCTCGGGTACTTAGCACGGGGCCAGACTCACGTGGTGTGAAGCGTTCATAGATATATTATGTTACTGCAAGTGACTTATTATTTCCAGGGAATCGGTATTACTGGACGAGACCCTTCTCGACTATTCAGCGCAGACCCAACTGACTCAAATGGCCGAGGCTTGTCGGACGGCCTCAGAGAAACATGCGGCACTTATTACATACTTCAGCGAGTCCGCCAGATTTAAAATACCTCCAGTTTGGTAAGTGCATAACATTTTTCAATCTTCAGATATTTTTAGGGTTCCGTACCCTAAGGGTAAAAACGGGACCACTTCGATGTCCGTCCGTCTGTCTGGCTGTCCGTCTGTCTCTTTCTAGGTTGTATCTCAAGAACGGCAATAGCTAGAGAGTTGAAATTTATACAGAATGTGTATTAACAAAAAATATGTTTTCTGCGTTTTTGTTTCAAACTAAGATGTATAATAATGATAAATTCGATGCGTTTGTCATCAGCGACGTGACAGAGTGGCTAGGATGCTTGCTTAAGATCGAAGAGATCATGGTTCCATTCCTACCATCTCAGTTTTATTTTATGACATTGTTTCATAAATCTTCTTTTAAAAAATTGATTTTTTTTTTATATATTTAAAATTTTCGAAAATGCGTTTTTCCAATTTTTTGCTCTGTACTGGTACGAAACCCTTCGTGCGTGAGTCCAACTCGCACTTGGCCGGTTTTTTTTGCCAGTATTTTATATGAAAAAAAATATTCTAAGGGTACAATTCGATGAGTATATAAATTGTATGTCTTCGTAAAAACATGAGTGTCCGTAATTGGACACAACTATTAGTGTTGCATCAGCCGCAGAGTGAGAACGTTGTGTGAAAGTGTCTAAATAAACAGTACAAATAGTTCAACTCAGTTATGAGCGCGGTCCTACGTGTGCGTGCGCCTTTTTTTTAAATGAAAATAAGGGGGCAAACGAGCAAACGGGTTACCTGATGAAAAGCAACTACCGCCGCCCATAGGAACACGCAACATCAGTTGCTTGAAAGTTTGTAGGTCGTAGTGGTCCGGAAATACTGCTGGTGATATTTCATTCCAGAGCTTTACTGTGCGAGGCAGAAAGTTACGTGAAAATCGTACTGTGGAAGACTGCCATTCATCAAGACGATATGGGTGGTAAACCTTCTGCGTAGGCGAAAAGTTATATAAGCGCTTATAAAAACACAATTTTCATTCGTGTGGAAGTGACGCAGCGGACGCGGACGTCTAAGTAAAGATGGTTAACACACTTTGCGCCGCGCGCACAACTGAGTTGAACTATGTGTACAAACATTATAATATCTATAATAAATAAATAAAAAAAAAGCCAGCGAGGAGTCTCACATTTATGGCAGAATTTTTTTCGCAGTCTAAACTGTTTACTCTAAACGTAGCTTAATGATTATACAACCTAACCTAATTCCAGTAAATACATAAAGCAAACTCTCCGGGAGACGGAAGAAAAGTTCCTGGTGTTCGCTCACCACCGCAACATGATAGAGGCGATATGCGACACGCTGGACGAGGCCGGCGCACACTATATATGTATAGTGGGCTCCACGCCGCCGCACACTAGAGCCGTGAGTTGTGTTACACCACCGCGCCGCAACGTGATACAGGCTAGATATCGCCTCGAATGTAAAATGTACGATTCCCGCGCGATAGACTGATGTTTGTATTACCACTATATTTACTTTAATTTATAAATAAAAAATACAATATAGTGGGAACGGTGCAACCAAAAGATGTGTTTTACTAATGTTGAACATAAATTTCCATCAAGAACCAACAATATAATCAATTACAGATAGTTCGACTCAGTTGTGCACACGGCTCTATGTGTGCATTCTTTTGTAAATACATAACTTTAATTGATGTGGCTATGAGGCGCAAGGCGCCGGCCAAGTGAACAAGATTTACACACATAGGACTGCACGCACGTCTTAGTTGAACTATCTGTACATGACGTTTGTGTTTTTAGGAGCTGGTGAACAAGTTCCAAGAGTCAGGGTCGTGTCGGTGCGGGGTGCTGTCGGTGACGGCAGCGGGCGCCGGCCTCACGCTCACCGCCGCCGGCCTCGTGCTCTTCGCTGAGCTGCACTGGAACCCCGGGGTACGTTTACTCGCTGACAGCCGACAGTGACAGATGACAGGTGACACTAATGTACAAGTCACGGGTCCAGAAGTCGACGTCTGGTCGGTGCGGCGTGCTGTCAGTGACGGCAGCGGGCGCCGGCCTCATGCTCACCGCCGCCGTTGACCTCGTGCTTTTCGCCGAGCTGCACTGGAACCCCGGGATACGTCAACACGGTGATAAATGACACTGACGATAATGACAGTGACATATTATTTTTTTTAATCTACCCATACTTGCCAAAGCTGAAATGACAGTGTCGTTCACTAGTTTACTTATTGCTTCACTGACTTTTGCTCGCGGGCTTGCTTGCGTGGAATGCGAAAATCGCCCAAAAACACGAATATTTTGGAATCATATTGTTTATCCAAAACCAGAACTAGCCTATGTTACTCTTCATCCTTTCAATTATTATATTGAAAAATTAAATCAATTAGTACCTTTTTTGATCATGCAGAAAGGGCAATCAAACAAACACACTGCCCTAATAATAACATTATAACATTAGTAACGATGAAAAGTTCTGATTTTTATATGAAAAAAAATCCAGGTGTTGACGCAGGCGGAGGCGCGTGCGCATCGTCTCGGTCGTCGCGGCGGCGTGCGCGTGCGGTACCTGCTCGCGCGACGCACCGCAGACGATCTCATGTGGCCGCTGTTGCAGGGGAAGTTAGATGTGAGTACTTTTCGCTGGGTGCATATCAAAATACGCCGGCCATATCAGGTGGCCAGTGAAATTTCAAATAAACTTTTGGTAGTGACAACTGACAATTAGTCAATTGTCAGTTATTTATTTATATGGCGCTTTGGCTATAACCATGGCCAGTGTCAAGTAAAGGCGAGAAACCAGTTTTCTTGTTCTAATTATTTTTAACAACGTTACATAAATTTTGTCAAGTCATAACATTTTAAGCAGGCTTTATTTAAAAATCAATTAGTTTTTCCAATAATTTTATTATTTTCTAAAACAAAGTTTCACAGTTTATCGATGCTTTTGAATACATTTCTTCTCCTTCTCGTTATCTTTATCTTCTTTTTAAGGCGCTACGGCTATACAACTATGGCCAGTGTCGAGTAAAGGCGGGAAATCAATTTTCTTGGTCCAATAATTTTAGCAACGTTACATTAGCACATATTTCGTCAAGTCTAAAGTCTAGTCAGAGTAAAGATAAAACGTCAATACAGTCAGAGTCAAGTCAGTCGATTTAGTA
>JAOTAV010000009.1:1008254-1025666 GCA_026546445.1 Cyclargus thomasi
GTGATTAGTGTAAATATAAGTGTTATTATTCTAAGTAAAATAAATAGTATCTGATTGAAGTGCTTTGTTTGATTACAGTAGGAAACCAAAAATTTTCCGGTATGTCTATCAAGAGGAAATAGACAAATAGAAACATTTTAGCATGTAATTATAAGATTTGTGAGGAATTATGGATTATGTGTATTGTTCAATACAAAAAAATCACACAATATTTACTTATAGTAGAAGACGTGTTAATTTAAATTCGTAATTAGACGGTACAAACAAAAAAATTAATAATTTGCGTAACCATTAATGCATAATTTTCGAGCTTCACAATGCGGTAATTTATCGTCGTACATACCTTTGTATATGTGGAAATGATAATTTCTCGAACGATCACAATGCGAGTGACCCACATGATAATCTCCGTGGAGGTTTTAATTCGTTCGATTTCAATTAAATTTCGAACAAATTGATTCGGATCGGGCGCGCGAGTGTTTGTCAAATAGTCTGCTCCAATTTATTCTCGCACATAATGAGATCTCCCCGCGCGGCGTGTAAAGCGCCCTTTAATTTTCGTGTTGCGTAATTTAGCGATTCGAGTGTACCTACGGCGTAATGTTCGTCGTGAATAACATCTTCATCGACCCAGAAAATATAATATAAATTTACCCTAAATACTATGAAAGAATAACGTTAACAATTTTATATATATAAGATACATACTGATAATTTGGCTACTTCTTAAATCGCACCGAACAATAAAATGATTTTTTTCTTCGTACACTTTGTTCTTTTACGGGAGTTTTCCCTACATTTCAATTATCTCCCTACAAAATTCAATAAAAATTGGTTAAAAGCATTGCATGAAGATAGACAAGTTAGGGTTGACTCACTATCGATACTAAAACCCTAACATGTTTAACGTCCTTAAAAAAATGTATCGGATAATTCATGCGTACCCTTAAAAAGATATTCAAGAGTCAATTTTTATTATCTCTGCTTCTTAAGGAGATAAAAAAGTAATTTGCGAACATTCGATCTAAATATTTTCGAGGAAATGAGATTCCGCAGCTGGGGCGAGGAATTCCGGAATATTTTTGACAATACAATTTATCTGATCTATAAAAGAATTTCCCAGAAGAGTTTGATCTATTAAAACTGAGTACGGATCTTTTGTTGTACAAAAAAGATATTACTTACGTTCGCGCTGGCTGTTCGCCTGCCGTATAATGTCATAGCATCTGAAACAAAACAAAATTATTAAATACATTGTAAAAAAATAAAGGATTGCTACCATTCGTAAGTCAAATCGTATACAACAATAACTTTATCATTACATAAAACCATAAACGCGTAAAATAATCTATACTTGTAATATGACATATCGAGTGAAACGTTATGCTTGAGTTTTAGGTTATTATAAGGCCGTTTCATAATTTTTCGGGTTCAAATATAGTTCGCGTTTTTTCGGATGTCGAAGTTTATAAATTCCATCTAACTTCGTCATACTGAGCTCAAAAACCAATCAATCTAGAGTCGTAAAGAACATCAGAACTTCTGAAAAACACAATAGCGTTAGACAGTTTGCAAATGTTTTTATTGTGGGTGTTGCCGCGGTGAAAAATGAAAATGTTTTGCTCTATTGTGTCTGAGGTAACCGTAACAAAGAATACATTTTTAGCCAAATTGGATTTCGTGCTCTCACTAGTGCCTTAAGTGCTTCTCCAGAGTTTTCTAACAATACAGAAATAGTGCAGCATGGAATATGTACGTTAAATATAATTTTATTGTTCTGAACACAATGATTCGTATACTATAACAGTTTAGTTAATTATAGTGGCAGTGGATAAAATATTTTTGTACAGTTTTGTCAGAATCATGCGTCCTGTTTACGATAGTCACACAATCTGTAACGTGTCTACAGACGTATTCGTCTCTAATTATTATCTATACATATAATGAAACAGTAGAATTGGCGTGTCTGTACAATGAATATTTTTACAAACTAATCAATGTGGGGGGTTTAGGAACAGTAATAGAACATAAATCGACAAAAAAAAGTTATCGGTTTGACTGTTTGTACGTGCTAATCTCCAGAACTAATAAACGGATTCGGATGAATCTCCTTTTATTTTTAATAGCTATTATGTCTAGAAGTCTAGGCAACACATGGGATACTTTTTATCCCGGAAAATGTACGGTTCCCGTTATCAATAATTATTATTATAGTCAAAGTGTAGAGGGACTTTTATAATTCCGTGTTTCTATCTTTTGTCTGTGTCGCCCAATCAAGAATTTGCGGCGCCAAGCTTTAGAATTATTATCGCTTCTTTAACTATCGACAAGCGGACCTTTAAGTACCTGATGGTTAAAAAAAACTTAAAATAAGATGCAAACACCATTTGAAAGCCCATACTTAGGCACCACTGCTGGTAAAAGTCCCCTTTTTTCATAGCAAAAACATTAAAAATGTATATCAATTTCTTCGAACCGCCGCAAGGTACGAGTGCTCTAAGTAAACTAGGTAAGTGTAAGTGTCATTGTCATGTCCTGATTCCATAGTGCCGGCACTATCTGATAGTGCGGGTTCGAGGACGCTCTAAACACAATACCTTGTTAAGACCACAATGAAACCATACCCTCACCGGTACACAGATTAAAAATAAACCTTATATCAATTCGGTTAGGACACAAAACCCGATGCACCAGGAAGCCGCATCCCGGCCTATAAAGATGTCCGAAGTACCATCAAAATGCACCCTTTCTTTTTAATTTTGTTAGGTTTTCTTATGTTTTTACGTACTTCAGTGCATAACAAAGTAATCTCAAGTAGCTCTTAGGAAAACAAAGTATGAGCATTTTAATTATGTTTCCTGTTAATTATTATAAGCTATTGCCCGCGACTTCGTACGCGTTAAAATGTAATAAAAGACATGGAAACATTTTACTCGAAATAAGTAAACAATATATACTTTTTGAATGCATAATAAAAATGAATATTTCTATGTTTTTTTTATTTATATATTTTTTTTCTGATATTGAGGGGAATGCGAGCATAAAAAAACTGTACTTTAGAGGAAGTGATTTTATTATAAAGAAAATTCTTTGTCTCATTTTAGTCTCAGTTCTGGTGTCTTAGTTAAGAAAGGTTTATATAAAAATCAGGTGACACCTACAACTCCGCTGTGCCAAAGTTCGTTTACAGCGCGGGAACCGTACATTTCGGGCTAAAGTATGCTAAGTCGTTCCCCGGGACTCAAAGTTTGCAATACCAAAATTTCAGCAAAATCGATTCAGCGGTTTGGGCGTGAAGAGGTAACAGACAGACAGAGAGATAGACACATCCGCAATTATTTTAATGAAATAAATCGATATTTTTCGCAATCATAATTAACTTAATCGAAACTTCTACAATAAAAAAATAATAAAATTTAAATTTTATTACATAATTGTATACATTATCATGAAATTCGAGTGCTCGGAGTAATATGATATGTGTAAAAACCTATTTAAATGCGCCGCTGTATATTGACAGGCGTGATGGATGAGGTGGGTGGTAGTGGGGGGTACGGGGGGCAGATTACAGATAAGTACGAGGTATTATGAACATAATATCCCTGTAATGTAAAGCTCATATGAGAATTGACAATTTATTTGCACTGCGTTCGTTTATTTAGCTCGTTCATTTTTTTCTGTGTACTTAATCAAAGTAGCTTTTTTATATTTAAAAAATTAGTGTTGCATACGAAATAGCACAAGAACTTTTTCAACTTTTTATGATTCTAAAGATAATTGTTTTTATTTATTGTACTTAATTATACTAAGTTGTAAGTAGTCCCATCACAATAATATAATAAACTAGTTGTGCCCCGCGGTGTTACCCGCGCACATAGAGGAAAAAATATCTTATCTATATTTATATCCTGGATTAACAGATAAGATATTTTTTACTCTGTATATCAGCTAGCTCCACGCCTTACTTTATCAAAATTGATCCAGCCGTTTTAGCGTGAAGAAGTAACAAACACACTCAAAAACTTTCGCATTTATAATGTTAAGAATAAGAATATAAAAAATATTTTTACACAATTAGTAGCCTGTCATATAAAAAAAAAGTCCAATTTTTCTTCCTGACGCTATAATTCTAGAACGCACGAACCGATTTTCACGATTTTGGTTTCGTTGAAAAGGTCTCGGGTTTCGTGAAGTTTGTAGCTAAGAAAATTGTGGAAAAATCAAGGGAAAAGTTACCACGCGGACAGAGTCGCGGGCAACAGAAAGTTATTTATAAATTATTATTATTAATATTTACAGTGTGGGTATACTGCATCTTATAGCCGCAATGACTTGCAAATTGCGTTACGTCTACGAGGCGCTACGAGATTCTACGAGGCGCTACGAGGCACTACGAAACCCTACGAACTCTAGAACTACTTCTACGAAAATAAATTTGCCTGCAATAAGTAAGTACGTTAATTTTGTTACCAGCTCCGTTAAATACTAATGCTAAATAATATTCCGCTTTAAGATTTCTGATTCAAGAACTACGCGAACACAGCTGACAAAACTCATATAAATTACTATTTTATCATCTAAATTTTTTCACGGACAACTGCTGATATTTTTTTGAAGTTTAAAGCATAATATTGGACCATTGCGAAGTTACTGTTATTTTCCAATGTATTTTTTAGACTAGACAAAAATTTAAAAACGCAGCCCGCCCCGCTGCGGCCATAACGTGCGCATACCTTAATAAACGAAATCGAATAAACATGATATTCCGGACCGGATATCTGGGCCTGATTATATTTTCATAGAGCTGAGTTTATGATTCGCCAACAATACGGCACTGATTGCTATTCAAACTACCCGCTTTTACCACAAACATTCAAATCATGCGCTGTTTAAAAAGAGTAGGCTTTTAAATTAACGCTGCGGTCAAATCTTATAGCTGTATTTGAATCAGATATGAAGTAAATATTACAGGCATTCATCAATATTACAGCGCGATACCACAGTAATAAATATGCGAATATAGTAAAAAAATATGTTATGTATGTTTACTCACCATAATACATCTATGAGGAAGTGAGGATAGGCTAATGAATGTTTGCCTCTCTTTCACGCATAATTGGATAAACCGATTAGCTTAGTTAAAAACGCAGGCTTATGTTAATTACGGAAAGTTCAGCGTTCTTCTTTAAAACTCCAAAATAATAATATACTTTAATATTGCATATTTACATATTTTAATAAATAAAATTCTACGCACACTACAATATTTTGACATGATACGATAAGCATACACGGAATACTCTTTTACTTATGGTTGATATGGTTGATCTGTGATTTTTATCATTAAATTTTATGACATGGTAACGAGACCTTATGCCAAACTGAAGTCTGTAATTGAGTCGAGAAAAGATTAGTATATTTTTATAGCTACTCTACATGATGGATTTAAATATTTATGGTCGAATTCCGACCACAGGGCGACCTCTAGTTATGATAAAAAGCTTTATAGATTTTCCATATAAATACAAACACTAGTATTAAATGGATATTTTAAAGCAATATTCATTGACTAGAACGACAGCGGAAGCAATATCATAAAGGAGCGTGGAATATGATACTGCCAAGTGTTTTATTCATTCGCTGCGACTGCGAATCGCTGAAGTGAGGGTTTTGAAGCTATTTATTAAAAATTTCAAATTCCAATACCTGTCACATTTTACAGTACACTGGGTATATATTAAATGTGAGGAAATTTGATTCGTATACGTATTCGTTACGACTTTCCTTAGCTTATAGCTTTGTTTTCCAATTGAATACCAAATTTAATGATGGTAAAAGTGTATTGTGTAATTTGAAAATAATAATTTTTTTTTTTTTAAGAAAACTGCTTGGTAATTATATTTATCACAAATTGCAGTGGGATACCATAATAATAGCAAGCTAATTGATATTTTTTTGTCTTTTTTTAAAGGCTCATGTTATAGCATGGCTACAGAGATTTTGTTTTTTTTTTTATTATTATTACTTTTTGTTATTTGCCTTTTGTGAATTGTTTGTACATTTTCTTTATTGTACTTTTATCTCTTTTTTTATAATGTGTTATATATATATATATATCTGGCTGAGCTTAGTTTCTTGAGTGTTTTATTTATTTTATTGTGTGATTAAGTCGGCCAGGTTCTATGGGTATTTTATGATATATGTTTAAATGATCAAATTCTTATTGATCTTTATTACTTACATGACACTTGAACATACATATTGTAATAAAATTACAGCAAATGAATTCGTTTCTCCAAGGTATATCGTTACGTTATGTATATTAAACAAATAAATTAGCACCAGATGGGTAATGTACGGTAGACGGTATATAATGTACGGTATAATAGAACATAATCTCCGGAACGTATGAAGGCGAGCCTCAATTTATCACACATACATATTTATAGATAGCATTAACACCTGCGGAAAGAATATTTCTGTATCTCGCCTAATACATTACGTATTCTATTGCGCTCAGCAATAGTAGCAAGTCATTTCGATTTCGATTTCGGTCAACCACATCACATAATTACTCGTATAGACGTAAGTGGAAGAAGCGTATAACTAACTTTTTGCAACCTTGGGGTAAATACTCATTTTTTTCTATAAAATTTTCTATACATTATCTAGCTAGTGTATCTAGCTACACATCGAAGGCACATTATTTTTATTTCAAATAGTTTTTCGAGTCTCAAAGCGTAAATTTACGCAAAAATCCGGCAGTTTTTTAAATGGTACTTATCTGCTTCTTCCACACTTGTGCTACTAGAAAACTTGATTCATAGGCAAATGGCGGAATCACGTTAGTTGATAGGTCATTCTGACAAATTCAAACAGCAGGATGACATACATAATTTTTTAAAAACATTTCTTAAAACATAATTTTACTTTAGTATGACCATATAATGGAAATAAGGCTCTCCAGCCTTGATGGATTTTGGTTTGAGAAGTGTCGTTAGATTTGTATTTATATTTGTATTTTATTATTGTACTATAAATGTGACACTAGATACATCAGATTTGGACACTAAGCTTGCTGTCCATACGGAAAGCTCGTAAATGTGGAATCAAACCAGAATTTAACATTCTTCAGATAAGTTCATATAAAATAGTTTAGTATTTATTGATGTAACTAGTATTTTCCTGCGGCTTTGTCCGCGTGAAAATGATTTATCCCTCGAGAGCATTTAATTGGAATAAAAAAATATCCTATATTCAAGTCAGCTAACACTCTACTCCAACTTGCACTTTGGCAATGTTCTAGGTACGATTATAACTTATGTCACTCGGTAATAACTTGGCAATCCAACGGCGAAAGAATTTTTTAAATCGGATGAGCATTTCTTGAGTTATTTATAACAAACACAAAAATAAAAATCTTTTATAATACTCTAAGATTAGACATTAAGATTAGAGACACGAGTATTAACGAAATTTCAGCTAAGATAACTAACTAGAAATGTTCATGTAATGAGACTTGATGAGAATCCGGTGCAATCCGGATCGGAATTAAATATAGTATTCGGTATCGATAGTTCCGTTTAATTGCACCGGCGAGATTGGCGCACACGTAAACTGGGGCATTACCCGGTCTGTTTACACTGTACCACGTTACAACAATCTAACTATAGAAGCAATTTTAAATTTCAAAAAGGTTTTATGCAATTGAAAGTGTAAACAAAATTTGTTTATGATTTTAATTGTATTAAGTTTATTAAAAGTTGTATCACTTCTATAAGTAATACAACAGTGTAGGCTTCTATAAGCTACTTAACAAAAAAACTCAGTTTTTGCATCCATCATTTATACAGAATAAATGAGAATACACACTGTATAAATGATGGGACCAAAATAATATGTTTGTACTTGAGATATGAAAATGTCTCATCCGTCGCCTCCACCCAGGATCGAAACTGCACCCTATAGGAGAGCGAGTCACAGGTCTACACCGTAGGCTACGGAGCTCTCGAATAACATAATTTTAGCTAATTCTTCATGTGATTGTAATATTATTAGTAACGTGTACAAAGTAGCAGCCATTACTAAAAATAAAAATAAATAGTTAATGTAATAAAACATGCATGAAAAATTCAAAACGGCCGAACGCTAAACCTTTTTAGATGTCAGCTAAGCATATCTGTAAAAAATGTAGCCGAGTGTGAAACAAGGTTAAGTATTTAAAAATAAATGGGTCGCGGAGGGATTATGGAAAGGGGAAGGCCGTGTACCTCACATGAGCACGTAACTACGTCACTCTTTGTGTGAAGTATCGGGGTCAAACAGCCAAATTCCGATACGAGAGCGATGGCTTTTTACTATTTTCGTTGACGTAACGAGCGCTCCTTTTAGTTCGGCTTAAAAATTCGGAACGTTTTCGATTAGAACGCACGGTCAGCGTTCCTTGCACCTAATTTTATGCTTCCTAAAATCATAAAAGGAATAATAGTAGCTCCAGTTATCAGCAACATGTTTTTTTTTGATAAATATAGGCGTATGTATCGTAGCGGCTCAGTATAGAAAGTATATTAGGACGGCAGAAAACGGCAGTGTTGTATCTCAAAAAGTTCAATTGCAATTGCAAAAAGTTCAACATGAGCCAAAAATTACACATTAATTAATTAAGAAAGAAAGTTGAAATTTTGAACAATCCTTATATTGGATTATACGACAAGCATGTTCAAAGGTTCCATTTTCTATCTTTATTGATAAATCTATTACATAAAAATAATTCGGGTTTTCCTTCCTGACTAACTTCCACCACAACGCAGGAACCGATTTCGGCAGTTTTGCATTCTTTTGGAAGGTCTCGGGCTCCGTGAGGTGTACAGAAAAGAAAATTCCCGAAAAAATTCAGAATAAATGCAGGAAAACGGGGAAAATTACACATACATCTCTGATACCTGCCATGCACTACAGCGGCGCTTGTACAATGAGTAGATGTCAAGCGCCGCTGTAGTCACGGACAACAGCTAGTGTGTTATAAATTTTTTACATAGTCTCTTGGCTCTGGTGTAAAATTGTCTTCTTGACATACACAACTTTTGTTTTCTTCCGTCTATATATTTATGTTTATGTTAATCTTACTTCTTATACAATAATAATCTTACTTCTTATTCGAAAATATTTGGATCAAAGCGGAAAATAATATTTTTTCTTATACAATAACAATCTTACTTCTTATTCGAAAATATTTGGATCAAAGCGAAAAATAATATTTTAATTAGTGTGTAAACGGCAACGATCTCTGTTTATACTTGTAAATGGTTTCAGAATTGCGCGCTGCATTATCGTTGGTTTTCATTTACACTGAGCAACACGAATTTTAAAATGTTTTTGGATTTAAAATGTGTGAAATCGTTGGTGCGCCCGATAATACCCACCATTCACTACGCGGCTAAAATTGCTTTTGGACTTAATTAAAAATATTGTTCTTTGTGTCCATTTGAAAAAGGATTAAGGTTACTTGGCGGGAGTACGGAATAACATTTATGTGTGTGATTATTTTTCATTTGCATATTTATTATTCAATGTAAGTTTATAATCTGTATTTATCTTTAAGGTAGTAAAGTTGATCTATGAAAATACTTGATGACACACGCTCCGTTGGGTCAAAATAAGTCTATGGTGTGGGAACGTAAATTTCAGCAAGGACAGAAAAAGACAGGAAAGGATACTTATGTCTTTTCCCGGGACTCAAAGTATCTCCATATAAAATTTTCTTTCGAAAAATCGCTAAAGTGGTCAAGGCATACAGTGGTTACAGACTCACACTTTCGAATTTAGAATATTATAAAGTATTTTTAAATAAAATTAGGGGGCAAATGAGTGAACATGTCACCTGAAAGAAAGAAGGAGAACCTGGTGTACTACATGAAATCGAATTATACGACTACATGTTTGCCTCGACAGTAGTTTTTGCGACATACCTAAGCCTTGCTAAACTCAAACAGTGAAATTGTTTGTTGCACATGTATTCTTTTCCTATTTATTTGCGTAATATTTGCTTAAGTGATATCGCTCGATACAATCCACCTGCAACTTTTCGCCATCGACCTACGCGGAAGGTTTACCACCCGTATCGTCTTGATGAATGGCAGTCTTCACACACACGTTACAGTACGATATTCGCGTAACTATCCGTCTCGCACAGTAAAGCTCTGGAATAAACTATCACCTGCAGTATTTCTGGACCGCTACGACCTAAAAACCTTCAAGAAGAGAGCTCTTATAAAAGGCCGGCAACGCACTTGCAACCCTGATGTTGCGAGTGTCTATGGGCGGCGGTAGTTGCTTTCCATCAGGTGACCCGTTTGCTCATTTGCCCCCTTTTTATAAAAAAACAAAGAGATCTTATGGTAATTAAATACTTTCTAAGTATTTAGGTAATATTTACTGTTCGTAAAAAGACACTTTTAATGTATTCTTCAAAACGTCCCGCAAATATTATTTGGGGTTAATACAGTCTGTCATTTACAAATGATTAGGCTGGCCTTACATTACAATTTAAATAAATGTCCAGAAGAAATCGCTTCTGAGATTAAACTTAGTTCGAGACCAAAAATTCATATAAAATGCTATTCCATGACTATACGTTTCATTTTGTTCTATGGCACTATAAATCAGTGGAGGCGTCGGTAGCTAGACCAATGTAAGATGAAAATTAACTTATAGTTCTTGAAGTGAAATTTTGTTTTGATTTCTGTCGGTATAATACGCGCGGCACACGCGCGGTTCGGGAATCCACCTTTCGGTTTCATAATATTGATTGCAGAAAAAGTAACATTTTGAAATATAGAGTGATGATAATGATGAAACCATAAAAATGGAGAAAGCATGAAAACCAATAACAGAATATATAGAAAAGCTCGCGGATTGATGAAGTTGTGGAGCGCCAACTACTCCGAGTGTAATTCATAAGTTCCACAACTTTCACTCGCTAACTTGTTAAGCCTTCAGCCTACTTACCACGAACGAAAATATTTTTTGCCTTCTGAATACGAATGTAATTTGATATGGGTTATTTCACTGAAACTTGCATGGAAGTACACGTAATAATAATATCATACAGTGGTGTTTCATACGGTCAACAGATATCCGTACTTTTTTGCTTTCGAGATAAGCCTCAGGCCTCAAGCCTCAGGCAGTACCCAGCCGGAAGGAAAGCCCAAATATTTCACGTTAACTGCGGAACCACAGAAACTTAAAATAATATGCACATAATGGAAGATAGTAACGGTAAACCATTAAACCGTGACAACAACAGACCTCGCCTTCCGGGCATTTATCAACCACGTAGAGGTATAAAGGGCAAAAATAAAGCAAAAACCGTAAGGCTTTAAAGCAACAATGAAAAATACGAACCGTTTTATGTCGGGCGGGGCGGCGGGCGGCGGGGGGGCGCGGGGCGCGGGCGGCGCGGGCGAACAATGCCTCCCCGGGAGCAGCGCTGCAGAAACAAAAAACACATGAACAACCGCTCCAATTATTGACGTGGGCATGTGATGAGAACCTCTGTTACACCGCCGCGCTCGCCCTAACTAACTTGCGCTAACGAATAGAAAAAGTTACTACTTTGTTTAGAATTTAACAACGTACGGTTAACGTGAGCAAAAACGAAGAATCAATTGTTAGCTCGGGCCATTTCATAGTTTCCAACTGCGTGCTCGACGTTCGTAACAATGCAGGGAGTTCGAGTCTGTGCAATTTTTTACTTGCACCTCCGTCCCATTTCAACGGCTGCAGATAATTTCAAAAGTTTGAAAGTTGGGTACCTATAACGAACATACTGTTTTGAGTTAACGAGTATCGTGAAAAACATATATATATATATATATGAATATATAAGGGGTCATAGCAAAAATTAATTAAACCTTAATAATGGTGAGATTATTAAACCATATTAACATTTAGTAAGTTAGATTAAACTCATTAAGTACTGAGCACAAAATATCAAGATAGAAAACTATCAATATTTACTCCTTTGTTATTTTCTGTAACAAAAAATAATCAACCAATAAGTTTCCATACAAAAGAATAAAGCTAACGTAACACAAGCTCTCACATAATCCACATCCGATATGACCATTACTATAAAACAGTATCTAATATTCTGTATAACAGTACAAAGAATAAACTCACATTAAAGCCAAGGATTCGGCAACGAAATTACATATTTCTTTACATGCTTTATCCGTACTTCATCAGGATTTTATATTGCGAAAACATCAAACGCAAGGGGCTTTGACGTGTTCAATGGATCCGCCGTAATAATATACGAATCCCAGAATCGATTTCCTACTGTCGGAAATGGTAAACTTTAGTAGACGTTGCGCAAATATGTTTTGAATCCCTATTACAATACTCTTGTTAAGGCCGAGTGGGAAATTATGTGGAAGTGAAAATCTTAATGTGCTCTCTGCAGATAGAAATTGAGAAACTTTGGATTTGTACAAAACCTTTAGGCTAATATTATAAGCATTTCGATAATATATAAAATCACATTCAATCTTTGATTTGTATCTTCGCTGCGAAATTATCGATATCTATTTTAATGAGTACCCTGAATTCGCTGAAATAACGTTGAGTATATTAAGAAGTATATTATAGAATACATTTGGAATATGTTTAAAGAATAACGTTTTTCATTCAATTCGTTTTAAATAATAAGTTTGATCAATTTTTTAAATATTTAAATATAAGTTACTTGCAAAATTTTTTGATGGTTGTAAGTAATTTACTGTTGATAAATAAGTAAGATATTACAGTTTTATACAAACGTCTTTCTACAAACTTTTCACAATGTCGACGCTAAATATATACTTAATAATGAGTTAAATATGTCTTATCAGGTAACAGCAGAGAATAAATAATATAACACTATGATTGTCAATCTCGTGCCAGTGATCCGTGCCAATTATTTGCATAACAAATTGCGTTACAAGTGTATACTGACGTAATACGTTTCACGTGAATGGAGACAAGGAGCGAAAAAACGAACACTTCCTTTGGGAACGATGGGGGGAACCCCCACCGCGCGGGGAGTCCCGCTAAACGTATTCAAAACTACTGAAATAGTCCCGTAATTGGACCGATGTAACCTTTTTCTGTGCGCTCAATACGTTTCATTAACAATTAATTCAATTACCATCGTGACCAATGATCATCATTAAGAATGTAATTGTATTTAAAATATGATAATTTCATATTTTACAACCATGTAAGATTGAATTACCTTTAGTTTCTCAAACGTTTAAGGTCGACTATGGTCGCCCAAAACGTTTTCAAAGTAATAAATTTTGGTTTCGTATGCTAGTTCTCGGTAAATTTTCATATTGTAGATTGTACCAAAATAATTTTTGCAATTAGAAATATAGATCATTATTAATATACTATTATTAATAATATACGCAAGTAACATAGCAAAAATCTAAGGATAACATTTCTTACAATACTTCATTTTGGCATCAGTCTAGGCGGTACCCAGCTGTCAGACGGTTCAAAGGTTAGGTTAGGTTAGGTTAGGTTAGGTTAGGAACAGAATTCCTTAATTTCAACGCCATAATAAATTTTATAGCTCACCAAAGCATGACAAGGCTTAAACAAGAAATTGATTTACAGTCTTCTGACGTAGGTAATATCTGGCCTTCTCGCTTGGATTGAAGCTTTGCGCTGTCCTAGGTAAGACCTCACTCTTTCGGCCATACTATTCATACTATCCGTGGGTCGGATGAGGGACGCTTGGGAGGCAGTGGCCACCTTTTGCGAAGCTGTTATGTCGCAGAAGGAGGCTGCGAAAAGAGAGCGAGCAGCAAATCTAGACGCCGACCCCATAAGGAGGAGGCGCAGAGGCCGCAGGCGCGCTCAAGACTAGCGCCAACTTCCGCCTTAAAAGGATGCGGGGAACGAATTGGGGAATCTGGGGCCCATTACACAAGTGCTTGACTTATGCAATGGGCAACAGATTCCACAATCCGTGCGTAAATCGTGCAATGGGCAACAGATTCCCTAATCCGTATCGCCCCGTAGAGGGCGACCGAAGCCTCGGACTGCTCACCCGGATTAGCGGCTAACGCCACGTAGAGTTTTGCTGTGAAGCAAATACCGTCGGCTGGGCCGTAGCAATAATCGTCTAGACGGGTCCGGCAACCCAGGAACATGCGGAGAGGAGGCGCGGGTTTTAGTGGGTAAGCCTTGGGTGTTCCGATTGCAGGTCTCGGGGAGTCCCACATATCCCGGCGGTCTTTTCCCCGGGCTGTCGGGAATACGTAACGCATTTCCTATTGAAAAAAACAAGGTAATATCTGGCCTTAAATATCACGGCGTATATTAACAGTGGTCAAAACGAAGGTTTGTCTATGAGCCGGTTTCTTTGACGGCACCTAACTATTTAATATAGTCGTAAATAATTCGTCAATCAAAATTTAACCGTAACTAGCATTTCGGGAAAATTCCCGGGGCTTCATTAGCGTCTAAGTTTTCCAAGACCAAAACTAGCCAGATGTTACTCTTCATGCCTTCAACTAAGTCTAAACAAAATATTGAGTCAATTGATTGCTTCGTCACAGAGTGAAGAAGGGACAAAAAAGAAACACTTTTTCCTTTCATATTATTACTATTGACTAGTTGTTGCTCGCGACTACGTCCGCGTGAAACTTTATAAATGTTCCTATTTTTACAACATTTTTTATTAATGCTCGGGTCCTATTGGCTGTAGCGTGATGTCATATTATAGTCTATAGCCCTCCTCGATAAGTGAACTAACCAGCACAAAATGAATTTTTCAATTCAACAAACTCTTGAGCTTTATATTATTAGTATAGATAGTATGGATAATACATTTATGTTTTTTTTGCGCAAACACTGCGGCAATTATAATAAAGGCTGGATAATTCGGCACGTCATGTCGGCGGTCATCATCCCTAATAACTATTAAGCTTTCGTCGACGTCGTTAGAGCTGACCAGTGCCAAACGCCGGCTGTATGGTTGGCATCCAGTTTTATTTGACTAATCATGGAATGGCTATTTCGGATAACACATTATTGTCGCCTCCTTTTTCATGACTATTAGCATCACAATTGAAGACATAAGTGGATGAAGCGGGTAATAACATTTTAATAACTTATGGGTTTTGCGTATATGGCCTGGAAAAATGAATTTAAATAAAAATAATGATGGATAGCTAGATAGACAAGCTAGATAATAAAATAGATGAATTACAAGATTTACCAAAGTTTTAGGGTAAAAAATGAGTATATACTCCAAGGTTGTAAAAAGTTAGTTATTCGATTCTTCTACTTATCTTTTCAACTTGTGTTTTTAAAAATAATTTAAGACAAAGAAAAAATATATTTCTAAGTACATTCTGAATAAGCGTTTAACACTAACCCTTTTATTTATAAAAATATTCAAGCAATGTTTAACTAATCAAGGTTCGCTGTATCTTTCTGTTGTGTGACGTTTCTAATTTTCCAGAAAGAGACTGCGAATCTTGATTAGTTAAACATTGTTTAAATATCTTTACGAATAAGGGGATTAATTACATACACTTTTTTATTTCTGCACTCCCACACAAATTTACTCAGGCGATAGTTTTTTTTTTGTAAATATATAAATCTCTAAGGAGCTAAATAACAACGAAATACAGTATACACGCAGTATGTAATAACATACGTTATAAACTCCAATATTCCCCGTCGATAAACAATCTCGTATACCAGCGGGGGCGGGCTGGTTATTAGAAGATCGTCTGTATCGGAGTATATAGATTGCATAATTTATAACTCGCCTGCTTACGTTATTTTCACAGTATTAGAGACTAGTTGGTGCCCGCAATTTCCTTAGCTATCACGCGGGATACGTGCATTTCTCCGTGATAAAAGTATCCTATATGTTGCCCAGACCTAATACCTATTAAACGAAAAAATATTTATTCAAATCCGTCCAGAAGTACCTGAGACTAGCGCGTATAAAGAGATAAACAGACAACTTTTTTGTCGATATGTATTTTATTACAGTTCCTTAGCACCCCCTACATTGAATGAATGAATGAATAATACTTTATTGCACCTAAAACAGACACTACATAATGAAACATAGAGCAAATATTGGTTATTTTGTAAAAACATTAAGTGTACAGACACCCCAATTTTACTATTTTATTATAGGTATAGATAGATAGCGATACTTATATTCTTAATATATTAAAACTTCGCTCTATCACGAAAATGTAAAAAAAAACTTGGGACTCTTTTCAGTAGTGCTTATAAGGCTACTGAAATCACAGCTTACTGTTGAAATATTATTTCGCTAAAAGCACAGAATAAGTAATAGTATGGTAAGACTAAGGGCCTGTTTCACCGCTTACTGTTAAAGTTTCTGTTAGGCTATCCACAACTTTTTCACAGTTTTACCATACAAAATCTGTGAAATTAAGTTGTGTCTGTCAAACAAATAGACTATCTGTAAGCGGTGAAACACACCCTAAATAGCGTATACATAACATTATTTGATTTAATCAATATTTAATTAAACTGTTTAAATGCCAGCTGTCACAAGTCAGACAGTAACGATTCAAAAACAGATTCTATTAATTAATAATGGGTCATCATCCTCCATGTGTCTGAAATCTGAATGTACGTACATACAAAAATGATACAATAATATAAAATAACTAGAACAATGTTCATATTACTAATGTACTATTGATATTATAATAGCAGATAAGCACACTTCTACACGTAATATAAGTATGCTTTTACCCTGCATGCTCGCCATCACAAAGTGTTCCTTAATTATTAAATAATGATATTTTTTAGATAAGAAAGAAGGCTCTGTTAACCATAACTTTCTAATCTGAACAGCAGTTTTTTCGTAAAGTCATAATATTTTTTCTCATATTATGCATTACTATTATGATAAAGATAAAAGCTTTTCAATGTGTGAGCTTTGAAACTTCATTGGTTGTCTGGAAGGAACCGCTTAAAGCGGTATATCCGCCATTTCGCACATATTTATGTCTTGTATTTTTATTTCTTTTTTTGTTTCTTCTGACTGTTATCTCTTTTGTTATTACTTTGTGTGTTCATTTCTTTGTTTGTTTTTATTTTTTATTGTGCGTGAAGAAAGAATTTATTATTATTACACTGGTCAACAAAAAACAGTTTTTGTGTGTAACATGAAAACTTTTGTTTAGTTATGTTTCGAACAAGGATAAGGATAATAGAAATGAAATCAAAATGTTCTAAATACGAATACTATTTAATATTACGAATTATATTTTGTAATTCGATTTTCAAATATTTTAGAAAATTTCAATATTTATTGACCAAGTAAAGTTATTCCTCTATATTGCATTAATAAAATCGAGATAA
>JAOTAV010000009.1:1025766-1053900 GCA_026546445.1 Cyclargus thomasi
AAGAAAGGACGGGAAACTAAAAATGCTGAAAATATGAAATATTTCACTAGCGTGAGACTCATACTCAGCATTTAACTCTGTATTGGATATCCGTGGAAATGCTATCATAACAGAACTCTTCTTGCGCATTCCAACTCGCACTTGTCCGGTTTTTTTAATATCACATTTATTAATAATAATCACTACATATTATAAAGTCCCCCAATTTTCTCCACTACGTATGTTCGCGCTAATCTCGGTAAGTTATGAACCGATTTTGTTGCCGTTTGAAATATTAGAAAGAGGTTTCTAGAGGTTTATGTTTATAATTTTTTAATATATTACTTATTTTTTACTAATTAAAAAGCAAAATTCTACTTTTACTTTTCAAACATGTTTATTAAAAACGGCCGTTACGTATTAATTTGACGACCTCTGTAGCTCAGTTGGTAAGCGCGTTGGTAGCTTAATCCGGGGGTCGCGGGTTCAATGTTCCTGGGTATTGAAAATGTATTAAATATGTGTATCATATAATAAAAATCTTAAATAAATGCATAGTATAAAAGTATATAATAGTAAAATATTTCCATTGTCTGGTACTTGTAACAGAAGTCCCTCGGGTACTTACCATGGGGCCAGACTGACGTGGTGTGAACGTCCATAGATATAATTATAATTATTATTAAAAGTATGATTATATTAGTAAAAATAGCCTGGAATGGCCGGCGAAGATTAAATGAAATACTAGGGTAATCCTTTATATTGTGTGTAAGAGTTGAAATGAAATACTAGAGATTTGCGGAGAGTGACTAGTTTCAATGAAAAACTATGGATTTTTTATCTCATAATACTGGTAACCCTAAATTTCCAGATGTCCTTTTTTCTACACCTTTCAGTGGCACGCTAACTGATCTTCTACCGGACGCTTATTCAAAGACTGCGTGATTTTATGACACCTACCTTTTGGCATTTTGCTCAAGATTGACGGTATGATTCATTAACCCTCTGTCCTATACAAACCGCGATGGTATTCGCACCGCATTACAACAAAGCGATAATACAACTTTTTATATGTTGCTTACAACAACGTTTTGTATGGAAATGACACATTTTTGACAAAAAGTTAATGAACCATGCCGCCAATCTTAAGCAAATGCATAATATAAGTAACCTGTACGGCAAAAAAATTACTAATGGAAAAATTTCCAAATTTTTCAACCAGGGGTGGTTACCGCAAAGAGCCGCAGGCCGCAGGTGTATCTGCGCAATTTTTGTTTCTTATTATTATATACTACTAGACCCTTATCAGTTTAAAAAATAACCCAGTAAGTCATAGTAGTTTTTACGAAAAATGAATTAATAATTTTACTACCTTACATTATTTATATACATTATTTTCGTAATTATTTGTTTTCACCTACAAAACTACTTTTTTGTAAAAAAATAAAAAAAATTTAAGGATTTATATTAAGTATATATTACAAAACCTATCGTATGGTATTTTTTTCCACAGAAAATTCCAACTTTTTTTCGAATGTCCACTATCTAGCTATTTCGGACCATTGTGTGATGTGTTCCTTCCTCTCGTCAAAGGCTGAAGGGGATTAACAGGAAGGAGCCTTTTCAACCCAAGAATCGCCCGGCCAGCTCATCGAAGAGGCCATCGCGTCCAGCGCAGAGAGCTACAATTATCGTTAGACTAAGTAAGCTATACCGGCAGTCATAGCTAATGATACCACTATTTTGTCATGGATTAAAGATTATAAACTACCTTTCTTCCGCCCAGTGACTCAATCTTATGTTCCCAGAGAAAAACATTGTGTCAAATATTGTGTCTGAAAAATTTGAAGATGAACATTCAATTAATAAACTATTGAGCATAGGGGCTATATCAGAATGTAAGTCACGTTAAAATCAATTCATATCTTCTAATTTTTTAGTACCTAAGCCTAACTGGAAGTCGAGATTTATTTTAGATAAACTGGAAGATTTAAACTAAAAGAACTCTTAAACTCGTTGCTACATGAGTGCCATTTAAAAGATGGCTATAATTAATATGTATACACAGTGGCTTTAAAAAATATCATAAGTTAAAATTTAACGCAAAATTATTTGGCCTAAATACTTCACCTTTTGTATTCACAAAAATACTGGAGCCCGTGATTAGCCTGCTACGGTCACGTGGTCATTTGTCTACAACTTATTTAGATTACACTTTTTAATTGGAGGCACAAAAGGATCTCTTTTACAAAATATCAAAAATCAAAATCAATATTACAGAAACTACTAGGTTATTGGAAGCCTTAGGGTTTATTATAAATTTGGAAAAGAGTAATCTGTTACCTTCTACTAACTGCAAATCCCTGGGATTCGTCATAGACTCCGTCGTAAATATTTAAATTTATTAAACGACGATAATTACGATAAGCACATGAAATTACCATTGTCACTTTTACCAGACCTACAATAGTGGTTTAATGTAATTAATAACCCTGCCAATGAAATCGTACAAAGCAAATTTTGTTTAGAGATTTATTGCGATGCCTCAGCAACGGGATGGGGGGCCGCGTGTGGTAGTAAACGCGCTAGTGGTATGACTCACAATGAAAAATCTATTAGATTGCATATTAATTATCTTGAATTTTTTTTCTTTGGCCTAGAGGTTTTTGCCAAAAGTTATCGAGACTGCTACATTCTTTTAAGAATAGATAAAACCACAGCAGCATGGGTTGCAGCAGCAACCGGATCGTTATATACGTTATATTATAGGTAAAAGATAAATACAACTGTCAAAAACGCATTCAAATCGAATCAGTAGTTTTCGTGTTGAAGAAAAAGTTTGATACAAACTCTTACCTCCTCTTTGTCTCTTTAGAGGGGTGAGGGGGGGGGGGGAGAGATTTATGCAATTGATTTTATGTTGGAAGAAGACAAATACATCTGCGAAAACCGCATTCAACACGAATTCATAGTTTTCATGTTAAAGGAGAAGTTTGATACTATCTGTTAACCTTTCTTTTGTCCCTTTAAAGGGGCGGGGGGGAATTTTTTATACACCAGATGTTCAGTTGGAAGGAGACAAATACAACTATGAAAACCACATTCAAACCGGATCAGTAGTTTTCGCATGATGCTGGAACAAACATACGGACAGACAGACAAAAAAACTAACTACATATTTGGCTTCTATATCGACATAGAAAAACCCCCCGCTTTTTATTTTTTGAATATCTTTAATGTACAGAATTTTCATTTCTACAGTTTTATTATATGTATAGATAATAATGTACCTATCTATTTACCTACGTTAACATACATAATATCTCTTATTAACGTTGTGGTTTGACCACTGTGATTATACACTCTGTAAGTTAGCAATAGTTTTCTACTTCCAATTTGGTAAACCTGTAATACTGTTTTTTATTGTAAGATTATTATACTATGAACCATGTAAAATTGATGGCTGTTGTTATCTAGACATATAATAAAACAGTAAAATTGGCGTGTCTGTACATTTAGTATTTTTACAAAATAATGTTGGGAGCTAAGGAACAGTAATAGAACACAAATTGACAGAAAAAATGTTGTCCTTTTTGTATGCGCTAATCTCAGGCAACATATCCTATACTTTTTTATCCTGGGAAAATGTACGTCTCCCGCGTTATATACAAGTTTTACGCAACAATGTTGCGGGCACCAACTAGTCCAAAATAAACAAAATAAAAATAAAAAAATCATTTCTAAAGTATACTACTTGTCCTTCCTTCACGCCCTGACGATGCTACCAATTGACTTGATTTTAAGCATAGAATTAGTTGAAAGTATAGGCTATTTTTGGTATTGGATAAACACTTGGATTTTTTAATTTCGCTTCGATCCGCTCCGCGCCGCGTCTTGCTAGTGCGTTTGACCTTTATAGGGTAATCAAGTCTTACTCTAGGTGCGGCTTAAATTTAAAAAAATTGCTAAGAATAAACGCAAGCTTAGAATAACAGTAGCCCGGCCTTGCCCGGCAGTTGAACAAATATAATATGCAAGATCGTAACGAGCGGGCTGTACTGGTAATGTAAGGCTGCATGCGAATATGTCACGCGGCGCGCGCTTGTTGCTGGCGTACGAACATTACGTCCGCGCCAACTAATGAAACGTCACCGCGGTGAATACATTAAAAACTTTACACAGTGCATTTAACGGAAGAAAATATTTAAATGAGACCGTAATTATGCATAAACTTTGCCATTCCGAGACACTCCAAGAAACGTTTTGCTCAGACCACCGGTGAGGAGATCCAAAATATTTTTTACCTTCGAATTTATTCACAGAATACTTTAAAGTAGTATTAGAGTTGAAGCTTTAATTTCGTTCGTCCGATTTCCGAGTCTTCCTCCTGTTTCAGTTTATTGTTTGCGGTCGGTTTTAAAACGTTAAATTAAAGTAACTTTTTCGACAAGGAGTCAAGCGTTTAGGCCGCGGTTTATTAAAAACTGAATCGCTTTGTTCTGGTTTATTATTTCCTGAAACTTTAAATTAATTTTTTACATCCGGGATGTGCTTGTTTTTTCGTCTCCTGCATCTTAAATATTATTATTTATTTTAACTAGTAAAAAGCGCAGTTTTATGAGGGCTCGCGAAATTTATCTAGCATTGTGCCAATCAATAATTAACTACTGCATACTTGTTGTTAGGGTGGAAAATTCTCGTCCGCCCTGATCTCGGTCGAAATAGCACAACGGGCTGTAGTGAAGATACTCCACCTTTGCCTTATATCGCGACTACCGGATTTTAAGCATTCGTGAACGTTATAAGGACAGCGCTTACTGTCCATAAATCGGTAATGGGTTTTGCACAACATGATACCTTGCTTAAAAAGAGAAACTTCAGATTACCTCATGGCACAGTCAAAACTTCCTTTGCTCAGCGCCTTGCGCCGTTTCACTTCACAGTTATATGTGTACAACACACACACACACACACACTTTTTCAAGATGACACAAACAAATACAATTTCACACAAACTAAGTATAGTTGTTATATCCTACTAGTTGTACCTTGTAAATCGTCTGTCGGTGTAATTAAATTATCATGTAAATTCTTTAATGTGGGGATCTTAAGCTGTCGTGTATATTATGTAATTTTATTTTCGGAAATAAACTATTCTTATTCGTATTTGTATTTTTAACCGACTTCCTAAAACGGGGAGGTTATTTGTTCGTCTGTGGATATTTTTTTATTTTTGTATGTTCAACGATTACTCCGCCGCAACAACAATAAAGATAAAAAAAATAGAGAATCGGTTCACTAAACCGTTTCTCATTTTTTTTTTGTTGTATAATACCCTGATTATTCCAATTTGGTCCCATTTTCCGAAATGTGGTGACCTGATGATGGGATCCATGAGTAATCGAGAGAACTCTTCGAAATTCGTATGGAAACATATTATAGTGATTTTGGTTTCCTCAGGAGCGTATATAACTTTATAAATCAACAATATACAAATGTCCATATCGCAATTTTCTAAATATTGCATATTTTCATTTTTAATTATTTTAACTTACAATTGTAATTATTATTGACTTAAATATTCCTTTTTTTCTTTTGTTAAATACATCATATTTACCAATGTTTTAGCTAAAACGGGGAAAACATTTTTCTTACTAATTCAGAGCCAGTTCACGAAACCTACGTTATTTGGTCGGAATAACGTAGGTTTCGGTTAACTAAAAAGAGAAAAAAATTTCATTTTCCAATAAAAAAGTATTTCATACATACAAATCATAGAAAACAGCCAGATTATAGAATTAGCATTTAACTCAGATGCTAAAATAATAAACATTAGTTAATAAATAATTCAAATTCAAATCTTTTATTTCAGGTATTACAACCCATATTATAAATACCTTAGAACTAACATACAAATTTATATTATATCCTTATTAGAGAGACATATTAAATGCATAAGATAACATGTTGCGAATTGCATCACTATGTCATAATTATTTATTTTATTGATGAAACGACACTTTCTTTTTTCTCTTCTACCCCTTCTTCATCTGGGACTTGGTTGATAAAGTGAAAGTTAATTAATTAGAACATATAATAATTATCAATGAATTAAATGTTTATAATGTTTTTAATTATTCAATAAAAAATAGTTTAGTTCTTAGGTTGATATTTTTTTATTTGATTTGATTTTTTAATGTAAAAATTGGACTTTCATGCATTGAGGTCAATATACCATAGAGAGGACGATGCAAAGAAATGGCTTGTGCTACTCCACTGCGGTGTACGCGCCGCAGTGCATGCAGTCCTACTCTAACTTTCCGCACACTAGCGCACCAAACGTTCGACAAAATAAAAGTCACGTAAAATGCCTTATTGTGTGTTGGGAGTTGGGACACTGCAAGGATTGTTCAAGGAACACGGGAAAATATAACGGAAATTCTTTTCATTGGTAAATATTCTTATATAGTTGTTTATAAATAAAAAACGAACTTTCAATTACTTCGCGCCTTTTTACCAGATCATTAAGGTCACCTTAATATAGTAGATGTGGCTCTTTCGATGAAGAAGCTTCTTGGAAGCCAGGATCTAAAATTTCGTTTTCGATTGTTTCCGGTTATGGATAGTTCCTTACTGTGAGGGACTGGTGTTTTAGCAGATGACAGGTTAGGACACTTAATTTTACTATTTGTTTTAATGGTAATACCTTTTGTATCAGTTAAACAGAAATAACAATCAGATGACTGGTTCGTTGGTTCCATCCAAATCATCGGAATTGTAAATGGCATAAATCAAGATCGTTTTGCCCATCCAGTAAGATTACCCACACATGTAACACAATAGATATGTGGAACCCACCTTTGTCTTGTTGTCCGATAGCGAAGCTAAAATACTGTTCATATAACTTGGTTACTTAAGTTGTCAAATTTCTTTGCTGAGTTTTAAAAGTAATGTCTCCACATCTATAACAAAACTTGTCAGGATCATTTATATACTTTATTGACATTGTATAAGAATCACGTAATAAACAGTAAACAAAACTACGTTCTACAAATATTCAATACTCCGAATATGAAAATAAAACTAAAGCACGGTTAATCTTTAATTTTATTGGTAGTAGCTGTAACACATAAACAAGACCTGATCGAATCAAAGTAAATATAGTTTTTATATGAGGGTAGGTAGGTAATTCAAAATTAGTAAGCACCTTTCTTGTTACAAATTTTTGTTGACCAGTGTTAGCTAAATAAGTTCTTTGAACATGAGCTTGAAATATAACGTGATAATATTATGTTACACGTGTTTTGTTGCTAGTTACAAGCGGTTTACGGTGAACCGAGATCACGATTAACTGCGGTATCGTATGGTTGGGGTCGCAGTGGCAACATATTATCACCACTCTATCTTAGCCACATACGTAATATTTACAAGCATTAAGCAACCTCGCTCACTTCCAGTTTTAAATTTTTCTTTTTATGATATATCAGGGGTAAGCGAGCAGACGTTTACCTGATGGAAGGCTACTATCGTCGCCCATGGTCACTCGTGACTTCCGAATAGTCGCAAGTACGTTGCATTTATGAGGGAATAGGGAATGGGAATAGGGATAGGAATAGAATCAGAGAAGTTGGGCCGCCAGCAAACTGACTCATTGAACGAAACACAACACAACGCCGTTTCACGCCAGTTTTCTGAAATAACGAAATATGTAGAGGTTTTCTTAATAATACTACTGTGATAGTATTATAATCTATATAAATTATTTAAAATAATAAACAAAAGCGTCTCGTGATTCTTGAGACTAGAGAGACGCGTCTACCTAAAGAAAAGTGTATATTATATCATGGAGACGTTTATCAGATTTTTAAGTCCCTTACCGTCTACGAAGCTAAAGTGGGTTATTAATTGTTAGGTCTTAAAAGTTATATTTATAATTACACTAATGTGTATAAGCCCTAAACGTATTTTCAAGTAATTGTTTGCAGTTAGCAGATGATTCCCGCTATTTGCGCTCGTTGTATCGGCTTAAATCACATGCAACTGAAATGATGTTGTTGTTTAATTAACGTGAAATTTAATGCGTTTACGTATCACTATAAATGCTCTAAAGGTGATCGCACATTTGTTAACAATGGCCGTATCGCATGCGCCAAACGCGCTGCATTCTAGCATACGTTGTATGAAGTGACATGAAACCTCGGACATTCACACGCACCGGACGCGCCATATTTCATGCGAGGGAATAAAGAAATGCGGCGCGTACGTTGCAGATGAGTGTGTGATCACCTCAAATAGCCTTACCTACATTTATGTAGCGAAGTAATTTTTAATTTTTATACACATACAGTAAATAAATTTTATTTTGCATTGATTCTTTACGATCATCCGTACACAAAACTTGACGATACCTAAATTTAAAAAACGATTATTTAAATTTGCTATACAACGATTTACTTTAATGACATCAAAGCAGCTACAACATAATCATTATCCTTATTTTCCTTTTAAAAGGCAGAAGATATCAGCTTTAAAGGGCTGAGGTCTCCACAATTCAATTACATTAGAAAAACACGTAACACAATATTATTAGAGAGTATAAACAGAAGCTCAATATAAGCAATAGTCGGGGTAATGTGAGGCGAATGGTGTAGGCTGATAAGGAAAAACGAGTAAATAAAGAATCATGAGAGCACCGGATAGGGAGTGGGTGGTGCGCCGTGCGTCCGGCACTAACAACCCACCCCCAATACGTATATATAGAGTTTAATATCTATTCCTTTAGTTAATAAAAATCCACACAAACCAAAGTAACAATAATACACTGCAACAAGTAGGAAAGTAGCCATCATCGTTGTAAATATTTTTATAGAATTTATCAATTATATTTATTTATTGTATATTATTAAATGAATAAGGGCCTGTTTCATCGCTTACAGTTAGTCTATCCACAACATTATTTGACAGATGTTGTATAGAGAATCTGTCAAAAAAGTTCTGGAGCCAAAAATGTTTGGTAGCCTCACAGAATTTAGAATATAATTAAATAGAAGAAAACAGGCCCTAAATATATTGATAATATTTATTTATTATTCATTTTCACCCTAAACCGAATTATCAGAAGATTTTCGTGTGATAAACAATTATATATTATTATCTATCTGCTGACTATAGTTAAAGAAACGTTAAAAAATTATGTAAGATACAAACAAAGCTATCGTTGGCCAATGTTCGGAATAGACCGCGGCTAAGGCCAGTATTTCATCGCCCACGGCTACAGGTCGGGCACAATTTTATATACGTGGAAATTTTGAGCAGCAAATAACATTATCTTGACGTTGCACTCCGTAATAAAGTTGTCGAAAGCAAAAATACTCGAAGTGGCCAGGAAAAACTAACCGAACTTTATCAATTATAAATTAGTGTGTGACGATTTTTGAACGATTTTACGAGTAGCTTGATGGCTTTGAACTAGGCTACGGGAAATTCTATTTTAACCTGCAATAACACCAAACGCATTCATTCTGAAAATGGATTTTCTTAAAAGTTAGAAAGGGTACTTCTATTTTTCTTTAACCATCCTTCGTTATTCAAGAATAATTTCAGTATCATCCCCGACCGTATTTTGTATCAAATGACAGGATTTGTACTCGAATAAAACAAAAAACCTTTTGAAACTTGACCCCAATGCTTAAGACGAGCTGCAATCACGAAAATTTTGATTTCGCGTCAAAGGACCTAGGATGATAAACGCAGAGAATGAAAGAAATAAAATATTCACAGAAACACGGAGGTTGGGAGTTTTTCCTGTCACCGGGCACAAACAATGCCTCTATTGTGCGAGGTCCACCCGACCCCTCCGCCCGCCCAGACGTGGAAACGAGCATCTTTTGTTACTAAACCTCTCCCCGCGAGACCCCTAACCCTCGGTCATCTGTTTACATCACGCAAGTAAAAAGATATACATTCATAATGTTTTCCTACGTAAGAGAACGACGTCCACACGCCATCGCCCCCGGACCCGCCGCTCATACCTGTCAAACAGACAATGATATATGTGCTCCCAGATATCGCTCCGGTCCCGAACAAAACAACTTCGGAATTTATAACAAAAAGCCAAAAAGTGTAAAAATTTTCCTTTTGCTTGTAAAGAAATATTCAGAGTGAGATTTTATGAGAAAAACGCGTAAACAAGTTAAATAAAGTATTTTAAAGAATCATGACGGCTTGACAAAAACTACCATGCTTCGAGAAAAACTACTTGGGGCTTAAGATTTAAAAAGGTGAAACCTCTAGAATAAATATTTTCTAGACGTAAACAGATATCTGGACAAATGGAACTGCGGAGAGAATATCCGCTAAAAGCGAATAAGGATTCCTCCTCGGGTGAGGATTTATATTCAATATCAAACCTCTAAGACGTGTTTCCGAATACATCAATAAAATTTAATCTTCTATTTTTAGGGTTCTGTATCTGCAGGATATAAACGGGACCATATTAGTAAGACGTCGATGTCTGTCCGTCCGTCTGTCTGACTGTTCGTCTGTTTTTCTCCAAGCTGTATCTACGAACGAAAAAGAACGGTAATAGCTAGGGGGTTGTAACTTTCACAGAATATTTCTTACTGCTGCGGCTATAAAAACAAATACTAAAAACAAAATAAATTAAATATTTAAGAGTAGCTCTAGTATATAAATGTTTTTTTTATTAATTCCCTCCCTAATGATAAATTGATAAATTCGACGCGCTTCTCATTTGCATCGTGGCTTAGCGGTTCAGATGCTTGTATAAAGCATCGGTCTGTTAGGAGGCAAGGGTTCAAAAATATTTTAGTTAAATAATGTTTTTTGTCTATTTTTCTTTAAAAATGTAGAACTTTTTATAAATTTAAAACTTTATTATAGATATTTTTATATTTTTTAAAAATTTAAAACTTTTCAGAAATACATTTTTTTGCTCTGCGCTGGTACGGAAATCTTCGTGCGCGAGTTCAACTCGCACGTGGCCAGTGTTTTTAAAGAAAATTTATGTTCATTGGTGACTAAGTAGAGTGTCCTTATAGTTCAATTTAAAAAAAAGTTATAAAATCTAACATAATACACGTTCTCAATTTGAAGTTATTTTATGTGAAGATAATTATGATAGGTCTACTAGAAATTAATGTTTTAACTAATCACCCATAAACGTTTCAGAAACTTAATCGCAATTATATTTTCGTACAAACAATAAATAACGCGGCTACAAAACATAAATAATAATTTAATTAATACTCCGCGTTGGATAGACTTGATTGTTCTGAAAAATGTAATAAGATAAAACAAAAACGAACTCCCCTCGGGAAAGAGCAATCAGGATTTGTTTTGAACTGTGTGTACTCTCAGAATTAGTGGTTCGCTCCAATGAGATTAACTAAGCCTTGGGAAACCAACACACCATATGAATTGAATCCACCGATCCGTACCCGAGCTGTACAACAGCTTCTAAAATCCATTTCAACACTTCATAGTTCACACTCCTCAATAGACTTAGTACTGCTAATATTTTTTGAATATTAAAAACACCTTTCGTGGTGTATGAGTGAATTAGGTTTTTTGTGGGGTAATAGATGTTGAAATTGCAATACATATACGATGGCTTATCTTAGCCACCAGGGCTATGATAAACCATCGTCGTAATTATGTTTACACGTTTTCTCGATATTTTCCGATTTAATTCGTGATCTCTATTGACCATAACATAACAAAATTTTTTTCTAGAGTTTTTGTCTACGAACCCTTACATGACAACATATTTTTATCGAGTTTAGTCGAAACTTTGATATTATGAGAAAAGCACGGTTTTTTCGATTCTATTCTACGAACGAGAAATTTGTCTTTCGACATACGCATGCCATGGAGTAGACATATATGTCGATATCGACTATTTTGACAACGCTCGAGAGAGAGAGAGAGATATCACGTTAGTGTATCGTAGGCTGGCTGGTTAAAAATTAATAAGACGGAGGGATATCATGGTAAGTAATAAGTACAAGCACGTTTCTCTTTCTATCACAAAATAAACACCTACTGTGAATTACATCGACCAAATAAAAATGAGTTCGTGAAACATACCTAACCAAGTTAGCAACGCAAAGTAAATTTTAAAAAACTTTGAAAATGGAGATTCGAAATAGTGCAGAATAAAATATTCGTCGCACTGTAAATTGTCCCTTAAAATAATAATAACTTTATGATTTACGAGTCTCTCGTAAACGTTTAAAGCAGTTTATTGAAGGTTTTATTAATAAACTTTATTGCATGTCTATTAAAGCATCAAAAAGTCGTTCATACACAAGTAAAAGCCAATTTTGATGTTTTAATAAACTGACGCGGTGAAGCGTGCTTCATTTATTGGTTATTGACGGTAGTTCGTATACAGTTTTATTTTTAGTTGATATCCTCAAACTGACGTTTAATACGAGTAGGATCATCATTTATGAGTAGGTAAGTTATCAAGTTATTCTTTGTTTTTTTTCAACCACTTTATGTATAACACTACCGTACATGGTGACATTAAGGACTACTCCCTGTATTTTTTAACCAACTTCCAACAACAAAGACATTCTATGCTGTATTATATTTTCGCATGTTAAACGATTACTCGGTCATTTGTGAATTGTGGACCGACTATCAAAATTATTTTTTAACACCTAATTTTCGGTTAAAATTCCCAAAAAATAAATGTTGTATATAACTACAACCCCGCTGTGACGTATGGTGATTTTTCTAGATTCGAGAGGGAGAGGAGGGTTTCCTTCCTTTCTGACCTCACGTGATTAATGAAAGGTCCCTTATAAATTGACAATAATATAAAAATAAGTAAGAGTAAAACTTTTTAAAACATAATGTTACTTATTGTTCTCAACGTTTCAATTTAAATTTCACGAAATATGATGTCTTTGTTTTGCTTTTAATTTTCACGTGTTCCAGTTAAGTGAAGGCTGCAATGAAGTTTAAAAATTGGTGTTTCTGTTTGTAAAAGCAATTGTAATTAACACCGATACACTGGAGAGTAATTACAACTTCGTTGTTCACAACTGAGTACCGAGTACCGAGTAATAACTATACCGTGTACGAACGTCTCTTGTCTAAATGTAAAGGATATTAATTTGTTCGTTCATAACTTTTAGCTTAAAGTTATGAGCGAACAAATTATAATATAAAGCTGAAGAGTTTTATTTGTTTGTTTTAACGCACTAATCTCAGGAACTACGGGCCGGAATTGAAAAATTTTCTATTTTTGTCGGTTCGTCCATTTATCCAGGAAGGCTATTAATATTGGCTATATAACATCACACTACGACTAATAGGAGCCGAGCAGTAATAAAAAAAATGGAAAAAGGGGATAACTTATAAAGTTTCACGCAGACCTAGTCGCGGGCAACGCCTAGTTAATAACAATAGTAAATTTAACTTTTACATTACATCGAACAAATTGATACAAAACTAGTTGACGGAAGTAATTTAATCGCGTTATGTCAAACCGTAGGTCCGTCAACTGGCGGTGAATCAATTTCGTCGATGGTGCATTACAAATGTTCTGTTTTAATAAAAAAAAAGGGTTACAATGACCCTGTACTTGACGAAACTTTTTAAGTTTCAAGACGTCGAAACACAATTAAAAGATATTAACGAAATGCTTTTAAAGCATATTGTTAGTTAATAAAAGCTCGATTTAATTTACAAAGTTATACGAGAACGCTGGAGTAAATAAAACAAAGTTTATTATTTCTTGCACCGGTCAAGGCTTCGTACAATATATATCAGCGACAAGTTCCGAAAACAGAACTAACAGGAACAATAGTGTGCACTTCAGCGGAAAATGACGCGCGCCGGGCCAAAATAATTTGTCATACGACAGTACAGTCACCGAAATATCCCAAGCATATAACTTTAACTGTTTACACTACATTTCCCACTTACATAACAAAAAATTAAGCACCGGTAATAATTTTAACATTTGCAGGTATAATAAAAAATTTGAAAACCAAATGATGGTGTGAGTTTTAGTTTAGTGATTTGTGATCAAATAAATATTTCTTTGATTATTTTAAATAAAATTGAAATTTATTACACATGTTATTAAGGTACAGCCTAAAAAAGATATTTAATTTATTTTGACCTTTATCAGAATATATTTATTATCTGGCATCATAAATGTTATGCAAACGCTCAAAAACACCGCTACAAACGTAATGATATAACCCACTCTATAAAATGATAATATTTTTGGGATAAACAAGTATTTTGCTGATTGTATAAACTAAAATTCCGGCTTTGTGGTAAAGTTTCCAACGACCTTTTTATTTGGACAAAGAAAAACTGTGCCGCGTATCTCGTAAGACGTTGATGTACCTCACGTTGTATTTTCCACTTACATTCCTAGTTCTTGTTTGTTACAATTACATAGCCCCGGCTTGATACTATGGTAGAAAGCTGTGTGAATTCGTGTAACTATTATGAATTCTGATAAGTTACATTTTGAATATTGAGAAATTTATTTCGCTGGCTAACTCAAAACGGCAAATACGGTGCGTAATATATGCACTGACACCTAAAGCATAAATTCATTTCATAGATACATAAAAACGAAATACAAGCATAATCAATATATAAAATAACCAGTCCTGACTGATTCATTATCGCCGAGCAAAAACCGTTAAAGCTACAGCCATGAAATTTGCTGAGTAGGATTGTTTTATTGGGTAGACACCCGCTAAGAAAGAAATTTAAAAAATTTTACTCTACTACTAAGGGGGTGGAATAGGGATTGAAAGTTTGTATGAAAATTCGTCATTTGTTCAGTTAACGACCAGAAATTGTTTGTGAGCTGCTGATTCGAAGTAAATGAATAGGTGTTTAAGCGTTTTATTAAATTTTACTTCCAGAGGGTGAAATAAGGGTTAAAAGTTTTTATGAATATACTCTTTATGTGAGCGAAGCCGCGGGTAAAATCTAGTATTATAAAAGCTTTATTTTAAAGTCCAAAAAATCATGTGGAATAATCTGATTGTAACGAGCAAGGCGTTTGACGATTACACCCTATCTAGTACACCAACTAAAAAGTTCCCTTTAGAAAGATTTAAAATTTCTAGAAGAACTATATTTTTGTGTATACAAAAGAAATTTTAAAAAATAATCATAAATTACATGTTAACAAAAAGTATGTTTATAAGTATTTAGAAAGTTTAGTTTATTAGGTTTATTTATAAGCTTCGTGTTGCCTTACATAGAATCATTATATTGAATTTAATGTTTTAGAATATGTGCAAACATATAATGTACGACTTTATTTATTACGGCGTCATAAATTTTACTACCAACCAGCTTGGATCTGAAATAAAATTCTCAAGTTTATAGCTGTTCGTACAGAAAAGGCTTCTGTTTGTTATTTATATTTTCAAACGCTTTTACAGTACAAAACGCTTTAACGTAAGGGACTACTTTAATTAAAAATCTAAACTGTTTGTACAAATCTTACATAATTTTTGCAGTTAGAGAGTTATGCTTCGGCATGAATGGGATGGCTCGACCGGAGTAATACCACGGTCTCACAGAAAACTGGCGTGTAAAGGCGTTGTGGTGTGTTTCGTTCAGTGAGTGAGTTTACCGGTGGCCCAACTTCCCTAATCCCCCTATCCCTATTCCCATCCCCTGTCCTCTCATTAGGCCGGCAACGCACTTGCAACTTCTCGGATGTCATGAGTGTCCATGGGCGGCGGCAGTTGCTTTCCATCAAGTAACCCGTCTACTCGCTTGCCCCCTAAAAATATCATAAAAAGTATGTATACAACTAGAGGCCGATCCGGCTTTGTACATAAATATAATATAATAAATGGTCACTTAAAAAATCTACACCATTAAAACGCCATCTGGCGAATCAATCCTGAACTTTTTTAAGCAGTTAGTCGGCGTACAAGCTTACGACGTAAGAACACAAGCACACAAGAATAATTATATACATTAAGATTATTTATTTCTTATCTGACACCTCGCAAAATATTTGACTTGATAGAGAAGGACATCAATAATATAATTATTATATTATTTGTTTATGTTTTTAAAGATGACACTTCCAAAAAAAAGAAATTCTATGTTCTCCTCCGCTCTACTTCCTTATTTTTATCGACAATCCTGAATAAACATAGAAAGAAAGGCAAATTCATTTGATTATTCCATATTGCTTAATGTTTTTTTTAAGTATCACTCATGATATTATTACTTAAGAATTTAGTCACGGAGCACTTTTGTTAGTCCCGACGTTTCGGCCACCCGTGCTTTAAAAAGCTGCTGAAACTTTGGAATTAACCTTACAATATCATCCGTATTGCTTTTCTATATCAATTAGTGACACTTGTATTACCGAAGTCATTTCCAGCGCGTTATATCCGCGGTCTGTCGGAACGGCAAACAATTAGCCAGCCCTCTCGGCAGCGGGGATGACTCGATCAACATCGCCTTCAGCAAACTGACAGAGGATTATTTGAGTTTCATCTTTTCTTCGTATCTCGTAATTTTCCGATACATCTCGCAATTTCCCGATATATTTCGCGGAAGTGGGTCAGAGTGGATTATGTTTTTATCGCTCCACGTACGCACATCAAAGTGGCGTGTCCCAAATGTGAGGTGTAAAATAAAATCCCACTAAATGTTTTATTGACCCGCACTACTCGCTAGAACAGAAGCAGCAAAACTTATGCTTTTACATTTACTCGTCTTTCTTCAAAAGGGGTACAAAGTTTTCCGCTCGCGTTTTTTTTATTTGTAGATTTATTAATATGCAGATTACAAATTCCTACTTTGAAAAGCTTTCGAAAAATAATTCTATTTAGTAGTGGTAGGAAAGTAGGTAATTTTAAATTTAGGGTAAATAATAATTGTATATTTTTTTGGCGTGTATATAAAGGCTTAAATATACTGAATATAGTCTGCGTATTACTTACCGAGCCCAACGAAAATAAAGGGTACAAGCATAATCCCGACCTGAAAAGAAAAAATAAATTGTAAACCTTTTATAAATTTTATCAACTAGTACTAATATTATTAAAGATCATTAAGGACATTTCGATTCTCGAAATAACAAGCTAAAAAAAACATAGCTAAAGATGTAGTAAAGGAATTTTAGCGCAAAGAAAACAGACACCATATTATAATTCCTCAGGAAATATATTTAATTTTTTTTAATTATACGGAAAGTATGTATAATGAACGTGTCATTACTGGACTAAAGTTCATCCTTAACCCTTTGATGTCTACACATTTACTTAGATACTTTCCTCATATAAAAAATAGGTCAGATACAGAAAGGACATCTCTGAACACGCTGTATAATGAGGCACAGCGTCACAAATCCAATTACTGTAATTACTGAGGCACTTAACCCTTTTAATGCGTTCACAATGTACTAAACGGCGATAAAATAGTTGCGGAATCCTCCAGAACAAAATTAAAACTAGTTTAACTTTTCCCTACCGCACTTGACGGTAAACAATGAAACATTCCACTTGCATACTGCAGTGTGCAGTTTTTATAATAAACATGTGTTATTGTTTACTTTCTTGTTTAAAATACCTTCAGTATCCAGGGTATAACAAAAGTAAGTGATTTAATTTTAGGGATCGTAACCTCCCGGATATAGAGTTAAATTTGAAAGTAGCACCGCTGAAAGCAAAAAAACTTTCGCGATATGTATAGGAAAAATTATGTCGCTGGGGCGCTTGCCCATACAAATCACGAATATTTTTTTCGCTTTCAGCGGAGCTACTTTCACAGTAACCTCTATATCAGTGACACATACGATCCCTAAAGTTAAATCATTTATTATTGTTACAACCTGTTTAGTTAATAGCACGAATTTGCTTTGTCTTTTAACGACACAGCTTTATAGCAGTAGTTATTAAAGTAAGTGATCAGAATTATTTCTTGTCACATTTTTTAAAAAGTCGTTCACCTCTTAAAAACAAAAAATATATAATACTAGTGGATGAAATTTGTAACACTCGCCTCACAGTATAAAATTGTTTTGGACATTTTCAAGACTGCAACTATCCAAAGCGCCGTTCTGAAGTTTTAGGGCGACTAAAAAACTGGGCATTTATTTTTATACCTATTTTAAAATCAATCTTCGAGACGTGTTCAAATTACATCCTGTCTGATACAGCGATTTAATTTGGAGATGTCAGATTGTCTCATTGTACTGTTGGCGGGAGAATCCATTTCTTTGAAAGAGTTCGATCAAGTAAAGTGGTTGAGACACAATGGCCTTTCAGACGTGCAGAGCTGAGCATCGGGCCTGTTACTGCCTGAGGTACTACTTCAACAACCAAATCATTCATTCCTTCAGATTGTTCAGCGACTAATAGCAGCCTAAATTGTTTAAAATTCATTTTTTTTTTTTTTTTATATACTTATTGTGATTCCTTTTAAAAGTAAATTCAACACATTGATAAAACTCGACAAAAGGCGTTAACAAACATATAATACTGTTATAGAGCCCTTTCTGATTCTCTTTTTTAAAAAAAAATATTTGCATCTAGAAATTAAAACACAAATTTAAGATTATGGTACACGACCAGCAACGTTTGGATTTAGGAGCGAGCTAACTGGAGCTGTGGAAGGAAGTTTATATAAAGGGAATATGATGCTATCAAGGAAAGAATATGGATAGGGCTTAAGTTAAGGGAAATAGGTAACATGGACAAGAATATAATAATATCATATATGGAAAAAAATTGAATTTGATAATTTTCGTAACTATTTAGCGATAAAATAAAACTTTGAAGTTACTCAGTTTCGTAAAACGCTATCATTATTGTGTACTTTGATCGTTTCATTATGTTCGCCTCGACTGTCGCTCGCCTTCAAACAGAAAGTATTAAAAGTTTGTAGATCCAATAATAATGTGACGATGGTCGAATAATTTCAGTAGATAATAAAATGATGATTCGAACAAAATTAAATTACTTCCACTATCATCATCATGGATCTACCTATCTACCTATCTCATACCTATCTCATACTCGTTGCATATGTTATTTTTTATAAAAGTTCAAATAAACAAAATAAGACAACGCCGATTATACATATCAAAAAAATAACCACAGCTGAAAACAAAATGGCAAATGCGTCTTTTAATGAAGAGTAGCAAGTGCGCTGCCGGCCTATATGATGGAATCGGGAATGGGAATAGGGTTAGGGGATTAGGGAAGTTGGGCCACCGGTAAACTCATTCACCGAACGAAACACCGCACAATGCCGTTTCACGCCAGTTTTCTGTGAGGCCGTGGTATCACTCCGGTCAGCTCATTCGTGCCAAAGCACGGCCCTCCCACGGCAAAATAATAAATTGTTTAGAATAAAAATGTCACCCCCAAAACTACACAACTGCTAGTCAAATAAAATAGGATCTCTGCCATTTTAATAGAAGTTATTAGCAAACAAAGAAACGTAACTTTATATGTGGAAGTTATTAGTTCTAAGAGTTCTTTCTATTCACCGTACTAAGAGTGGCTGACAGAAATTTTCCACAACAACAACCTTTCACAAAGTTTGTTTAACTAACTCGGCTGTTCTTTTTTCAACTAAAAGAAAAGTAAAAGATGCGCAAGTAATCATACACTCAGAAGTTTTCAGTCGATAGATGTTTTATTCAGTTTTTTTTGGTATTTTACATCACATTTTAAAACAACTAACTGATCTCAACGTGCTTTACTACGTATAAAGTGAAAAATTATAAAGGTAAATTATTTAACAGCTTTTATTGAATTCAAATTTTACAATAAAATATATAGGTGTATGAAGAACTTTACCGATTTTTTGCAAACTTTACATCAACCATCTACTTAACAGCCCGAACTAAACCTAAACATTTGATTTGGATATGTGAGTCCTTTCTTGATACGTGTTAAAATTACAACGAAAAGTGGCATATTTATTTTTAAGTTAGAAGATTCATTTCCGCGTCCTAATGCCAGCGTGGTAATAATCTTTATATATGTGTATGTCACTGAACTTCTCTTAAACGACTGAACCGATTTTGATGAAATGTTTTGTGTGTGTTCAAGGGGATCTGAGAATGTTTTACAAAATAGCTCGGCAGCACAACGTCTGCGGGGTCAACTAGTAATTTATACTATTCAAACGTTTTATCACAATAAAATTACTCTATTATTATTTAAGCCAGCTAATTTCACTCAGTCTAACAAAATTTGTTAAAATTTTAAGTACTTTTGAAGTGATTGACCGACAAGCATCGAAACAAACAAACTTTCATATTTAAAATGTTATAGTAATTTTTTAATTTTAATTAAACAATAACATTGTAACATCATATGAATACCATTTCACTTTATGACCACAAAACTATAATTAGAAACAATTTTCTGCCACAATCACAACATATTTTTAACATTCCATAGTCTATAAAAACCTTCAGAATTTATTTACCTGTGAAGTCACTCAAAGAATCAATTTGCGGGTGTTTTTTGATCGAAGCGGAGTCCCAAAAGCTAATGGGTTTGGAGGGTCACCGCGAAGGAACAATACAATGCCGCCCTCCAATTATTGGGCTTTTAAATTGCGAGTACTATTGTAAGACCGCATTATTGTCTAACCTCACACTATATCGGAGCAGATGGGGGTGACTATTGGAAATTGCTCCGCCATCACTTTAAAATCTTTTGTTTTTCCTACTCTATTTATAAAAGTTTAATGTTTTTTTATCAATAAAAAAGGTCGTCTATGGGCTTGTCGCGTATGTCCTTTCTTTTATTTTGTTTAGTACCAAAAATCTCTTTCAAACTTAATAGAGTAGTAAAAATTTAATGTTTGGTACTACATAAGTACCTGCACTTATCTATGGAAATAAAACTGAGTAAATTCTATCATCTCTAATACTTTACGGCTTTGAAATTGAAGTTTTGAAATATTCATTGAAGTTTTAAAGAGAAAAACCGGGACATCTAAAATAAACATTAATAAAACCCGAAGATTATGTATTTCGAAATCGGTCGTGTATTGTTTATAAAATTATTAGAAATTATAAATAACAGTAAATATAATAGAAACAGTGCAAGTGAAAAGTGAGTTTCATTCATGTTGAACATGAATTTCCACCAAGAACCATCAATACAATCGATTTCGTATATCTAAAATTAAGATTATTATAAACTATATTCAATCCTGATTAAATATAATAATATTTTTCATATATGATAATTATGAATGTATATCTAAAATAATATAATAATTTTTATAAATATATCTCAATGTTATTTTACTTTGATATTAAAATATATAAATGAAAATAACTTCGCTATACTTTTGAATAACGACTCTCAAATTATTTAAAAATATTATCTTATACTTTAAATTTTTATTGCATATCATTATACAAACTAAAACAATAAGACCATACACGTGACTAATTCATTCATGAAACCGCTTCGTAGCGTTCCTCGTAGCGAGTCTACGGCTGGCTACGAAATGTATTGTGTACCACAGTTTATTAATTGTATTGTAAAATTATGTTTAAATCACATTTTTTTAAATTACAATAAATTATGTAATAAAATTGAAATGATAGAATTTTTTCTTCAATAAATAAAAAATCCAACGCATATTAGTTTTTGTTAATTTTTTTCGCTTTTAGGTGCCCAAAGCTAGTGAAGCTGATTGTGAATAAATTGATGTTTGTCAATCATGACAGTATTATGCAGTTATTGAATATACATTTTTAAAATATTTAAAATTTACAAATAACCGAGAAACGAGTGTCGGAATTCATATTAAAAACTTTCCCAACAAACTAATTTGATCAACAAAGTGAAAGTGTATGAAGTAGTCAAGAAGTTACGGAGCTCACCGAGTTGTCGAAGTTCACTCACGATGCACTAGCACAAGTCACAAACTGTATCCCGTGACGTCATGGTCGTCACAAGTTGTGCGGCGCGGCGACATGAGGCCACCGAACAGGGCCGGGTGGCTGCGAGGCTCGCGCGCGACTGAGCCGGCTGCCCGCTCTCTCCTACCTATGTTATATAGCTCCTATATACCGATTTATATATTTTCCCGCACTCATACATATTTAACTTTTTTCCCATTTCACATCGTTTATTCCCCGTATGTGTGCCCGCGTATGTGTGAGCCGCCATTCGAACCGAACGGAACGCTCCACTCCTCTATTTACTTGTTTTTAGAAAGGGTGAAGCTTTTATACCTTTCCTTTCTAGGTGGTACTCGCTATAGTCGAGCGCGGCTCTGAATGCCGGACCGTGAAATATTTCTTTGCGATTTATGAGTTTCATTTTTTTGTGGATCATATTTTTTCGTGCGGGTAGTTTTATCAACTTGCCCGCGCTCTACATTTGAAAATGTCTGTTATTTAATAAAATATAACGATTACAGGTAGCTTGCTTATTTTATAACAAAAAAACTTTTCTTCACCAAGATGTCTTCAAAAGGCTAATGAGATTAATAAGAGTAGCTAATTCATGACTTTTTAACAGTTAATTTCAAATTGACACTTTTTATTTCAACTTCAATTAATCGTGTCTGTTGCACTTTAAAAATAGAAACTATAAAATACAGCAGCAATCTTCCTGCAATATTATCTACAGAAGATTTTTCTAAATCTTATTTTTTCATCATTCATAATAGCCCGCTACGTAAACAGCTGATGCCGGCTTGAGATAATGAAATTTATAATCAACTGTACTAGCGAGGAAATGTGATGGATGCGATGACCACAGCTGAGGTGTATGGAACACAATGTTTTTGCAATGCATTAAATATTTATGATCTATTTTTAAATATTAGATAAATTTCCTTTCTACCCGATGTAGAATGTGCTGTAAATTCTTACAAGAAAATAATTTTCATTCAACATGATTTTCTCGTACTATTTCCAAAACATTTAATGGAATTTATGAAGTTTTTAATTACATAATATTTAAGTTTATAATCAAATCAGAATCTTTTTATGCAAACTTAGTACTTAAAGTACACTTTCTGAACGTCGAGAAGAACCGGCATAAGAAACTCGCAATATAAAGCAAATGGTGCTAAAAACTGTTGATCACATAAACAGACCATATCTAAACTTTTAATGACAAATAAACAAAATCTACAATTCATTATTCATTTAACAAAACGCTTTAATTCAAAATTCAAAGAAATATGTCTTCATTATCAAAATTATCAACTGAAAGATGACCAAGAAGAGCCATAATATATAAAAAGCCATAATACAAAAACATATCGTTTTATGCATTATTAAAATTCATATTGCATAATATGAGTGTTTGTTTTGGATTTGTATAACATTATTTCCCATTTATCTCTACGAAGATTGAAAGCACATACGCAAGCCAATAAACATACATTGAAACAAACAAACATCAAATAAACTTTAAAACAAACACACAGGCTTAATCTTAAATCATATCTTTTCCACATGCCCGTAGTAGATTAAAAAACAAGCCTCATTACACAAGTCCGTCAGCTGTTGGTTACATCCATCACCGTATATTACGTCCGCTACCTGGCAGCGCGGCGGGCTGGCAGGCCGGCAGCCTGGCAGACTGGCAGTCTCGGCACACACTTCCCCCAAATCGATTTCCAACACAATTTATTGGGTCATATCCACTATTTATTGCCCATCTCACACTTTGCTTTCAATAGCGTTGACTAAAAATTATTGAGCAAAGCAGCAATGTTTTTACGCCACTTTATGGGTTATGTAAAAACATCTAATGTAATAAAAGGATTTGTTTTATTGTATAAACGTGGACTAATAAATACTTAGCAATAAGAGCACTTACAATAGTCAAACAGAACTGTATGACATATTATCTTATATATACTAATGAGTTATCTCTCATCAGTAATTTTTATAGAAATTACCATGAAGTATTTTTCGTTGACTATTCCACGTATGAGCCTTATCAATACTAATAATATAAAGCTAAAGAGTTTGTTTGTTTAAACGCTATAATCTCATGAACTACTGGCCGTAATTAAAACAAATATATTTTTTTGTTGATTAGTCTATTTATCGAGGAAGGCTATAGGCTATATAATATCACGCTACGAGCAATAGGAGCCAAGAGGTAATAAAAAAATGTTGTAAATTATTTACAAAGTTTCACGCGGATGTAGTCGCGGGTAATAGCTAGTTTTCTATATAATTCTTGTGGTTATGTGTTTAATATTGAACTTCTTCTAATCGACTGAACCGATTTTTATAAAATTCTTTGTGTCTTTTTTAGGGGATTTAAGAATGGTTTAGATTCACAAGCCGTGGTTCAGGTTCACATGTTCACTATTTAAAGAAACGCACACAAACATTTTTTGCAATATTTAGTTACCAAATCATTCTCTACTGCAATGTAATTATAAAGTAACGGTTAAACCAAAGCGAACAATTCACAGGAATGTACCCGGTTTATTGCGTCAATAGTGCTACATAGTACTGCTATAATATACAGAACGAATCAGAATGCCGACTTGACGCGGTAAATAATTTGGCTAGTATTTAATTACCCATTACTTAGGTAAAGAGGCCAGGTAGGAAGTGGGACGTGTATTGCGAGACACGGGACCTAGTACGATGTGTTTTCGAAATATCATATAGGTTTTACGTGATACGTCATATGCAAAACGAACGCCGTACTGACTTTAAGTTGCTTAATAGTTCAAGGCTTGCTTACAGCTGAACTGCCTTTTTAGGATTCCGTACCCAAAGGGTAAAAAACTGTGTCCGTCTGTTTGTCTATCTGTCTGCAGGCTGTATCTCAAGAACGGTAATAGCTAGAGAGTTAAAATTTTCACAGAATATGTATTTCAGTTGTGGGAGAGCTGGATTTTTTTTTTCATGGAAGTTATGGTGTGCCGGCGTTATCTGGCCTAGGGCACTTGTAAGGCTAACGCAGCGATAATGTACGAAGTCGGCGTACTGGTACGCTATGTCTACTGTAGTACAGTGTCCTGATTCCTGGCAGAGTCAATCACACGCGGCTAATTCACACGAGGTACGAGCCCACTCAAACAAACCTCGCAAATACAAAGCGGAAATCACCTGTAATAGCGAGCTTTTTGGATGTGTATGGGATTTTGTAATTACTAAATATTTTCTGCTGACTAAGCCCTGCTGTAAGTATTATTCGCAATTTGTAGGAGTATAATAAATGCTTTTTAATGTAGCGAAATAGCACATCTATTAATAAAAGGTAGTCTAAAGCTGAAAACATATTGAGCGAAAGCGACTTACGGACGTGACTGACAGCCGCGATCTGGATAATAATAATTTTACATGGCATAAGTCGCGGACGTTTTTGTATAGGCTGTCAGCAGCGTCCGATCAATTTGTTTTCAGCTTAAGGCCACGCCGTCAGCGTCAACGAGATTGCTTCGGCCCGATAAAATGCCATTGTACGACAAAGACTAGTCCTCATTTTGCTTAACGACACCTCAAGTAGCGACGACATGTATGCTAGATCAATGTCGGTAGAAAATGAAACCTATAGGCTAGATCATAAAGTGGCATTTCATTAATCCAAAATAATCTCCTTGACGGCGACGGGACGCAGTGGACAAACGGCCTATGTGTCAATCCAGTCTTCAAGAAAATTTGTTAAAAAAATATACAAAAAAAATGCGTTATTTTCTCTAATGCTGTTTTTTTATATAGGATTACTCTTTATGACACTCAGCATAAACATCAAAAGAGTCAGCCTCAGAACAAAGAATAACATAATCTACATTCAAACATAATTACCCGTAAACACAGAAAAGTTCTTTGTAATTTGTATTTCCAATTGAATAAAACCAAATATCAAACGCAAGCCTCAATCATGCTTATTTTTCCTTTGAAAGCTCACCTAATTATAAAATGATTCATGTTATACGAGTACAAATTCACTTATTTAGGTTATTGGATCTACAATAAAATAATTTGTTTATAGCGAATACGTAATAATTTGTGGAATATGTTGCTGGAAATACGAGAAACACTTTATGTAACGAATATGTTTTTGATAAAATCAATATAATTCGAACAAAACTAGCAGACATATTTTTATTTATTATATATGTTATCGACAATGTGTAGAATGCTGGTTGCATTCAGGTAGTGTATGGAATATTGTAAATATTATCATTGTTCATTACATACTTTGCCTAGGTAATCTACAGAATGCCTAGGCGTTGTATATAAACTGGTTTTTATTTTGTAATACACATATTTAATATACATTCAAGACCCATGAACATTGAAAAACTTTTTGTTTCGTCGGCGGGATTTGAACCTGCGACCGCCGGCTTAAGCTACCAACGCGCTTACCAACTGAGCCACAGAGGTCCTCAAATTGTCAAAATTATAATTCTCATTGCACCACACAAAGAAAGGAAATCCATATTAACGACTACTCCTTAAAAATTTATTTAGTAAGGTTAATTTAACCTATAGCTGTAGGTATTACTAGCTTTTGCCCGCGGTTTCGCTCACGTAGAATTCGAAAATTAGTTTTTCCAAAAACAGCCTATGTTATTCTCCTTCCATTTAACTATGCTAAAAATAAAGTCAATTGGTTGCATTCTTTGGGGACAGAAAGGAAGGACCAACAAACAAACAAACACACTTTCCCATTTATAATATTAGTAAGGATTTGTTTATGATACTATTATTATATAATGTATACATACGGAAATTAATTTATGGACAGGCGAAGGAACAACGTATTTTTGTCGGGATATATCAAACCAAGTTGTTATAACATCACGACCTCCTTGACTTTCCATAACTAAACAGTAGGTCCACTGTTTGCTTTTAATTCAATTTCTCTAACCAGTGAAGTTGAATCACAGCCAGATTGCGAACCTAATGTCTGGGTTACACGTATTAAGTTGATAAGTAGTTAACTAAATTTAACTTAACTTTAAGTTATTAACTGCATGTAAATACAAAATTTAGTAGCAAGTGACAAGTTAAGTCACTTAAAATTAAGTTAAAATTTAGTTAACTACTTATCTACTTAATACCTAATACATGTAAACCAGACATAAGTAATTTGGTCGCGTTTTGTCGAATCCAGCCGACAGATAACAATTCCGACCAAATGAGTATGAGTCAACTAAGATCAATTTCTTAGATGGTACATAATTAAATCTCAGTCAAAGTCAAGACCAGATATTCTAGAAATCTAAACTATATACCCACATTTTCCAAGATATCAGTTTCACAGTGTACGAAATTCTACAAGTGAATCGCTTAAATTGTTTTATGAATAATTGAAATGTCTTTAAAATAGTCGGCGCGGACAGGGCTGCTGCTAGCTAAGACCATATCTCATAAATATTTCAGAACGTCCATTCAGTTCCATTTTGATTCTACCTCTACGAATCTAATCTTAGGAGACATATCATTATAAACCGAGAACTGGTTGCAATTTTTGAGTAGGTAATTGAGGCAAGCTGACCTTGTAATGTAGCTCTCCTATAATATTTATAATATTCCAAAACTGCATACCTGGCTGATGAGAAGCAAGGCTAAAAAACCAGGCTAAGTGAGAGTTGGACTCGCTAACGAAGGATTCCATACCAGTACAGAGCAAAATATTGGGAAAACGTATTTACAAACAAATTTATAAATTTTTTAAAGAAAAAAAAGCAAAAAAAAATTACAACTTTCTCTAGGATTGAAACCATCGCCTCCTTGGAGAGCGCTGTCTTATACCAGAGTAATATAAGTGCGTCAAATTTATTAATCTATTATTAAGGAAGGAGAAAGCAAAGAACATATTTGTTGTATTAGAGCCACTCTTAAATATATAATGTTATTTGTTTTTAATATTTATTGTTATAGCGGCAACAGTAATACATTTTCTGTTAAAGTTTCAACTCTCAAGCATTCTTGGGATACAGCCTCCAGGCTGTATTAGACTGACGGACAGACAACGAAGTCTGTCAGTTAGTAATAGGGTCCCGTTTTTAACCTTTGGGTACGGAACCCTGAAAACTAAAAAAAACAAGTAATTTTCGAAAGTATATATTTGACGACCTCTGTGGCTCAGTTGGTAAGCGCGTTGGTAGCTTACGCCGGGGGTCGCGGGTTCAAATCCCGCC
>JAOTAV010000009.1:1054000-1065000 GCA_026546445.1 Cyclargus thomasi
CAGGCCGTACAAATGCGAGATCTGTGGAGCGGCGTTCCGCCGTCCGTACGCCCGCACCGTGCACACGCTCATACACACGGGCGAGAAACCGCACGAGTGCGACGTCTGCCACACCGCATTCAGGTAAGCCCTTTTTGTTGGCTCAGGGATTGGAATGGACCCAGGTATAGCTCGGAACGGAGTCAGGTAAAGCGTGGGTTAGAATGGAGATAGTCAGGAAAGGTATAGTGTTGAGATTGAAAAGGCCTGACATGTAGTTGTCTGTTAATTTGCCCTCCAGACATTTGACCGATAGCTACTTAAGTTTAAATAGTATTTTTTTTTAACGGAAAAGACTAAGGGTTTCATTTCTCCCAATATTGGTCTAGCGACCGAGCGATGCTTCTACTGATTTGTAGTGTCGTGAAGCAAAACGTTCAGTCGTTCACCTAGTTCAGTTGCGACGTCCTCAACTCGTAACACCACGAATTCCGACAGCAACGTACATTCAGAAAAATTAATTAAAAGGTTAATTGTAAGGCAGACTAATATTATTGACAATAACATGACTAAATTACTTACTGCCGCACTCAGAGGCATTTAATGATGATAATACTTTAATTGAATAAAGAGTTTGACATACTCATTGTATTAGTAGGGGAGACCAAGATTTGGATTTACTCGAGCGCGTCAGATTAAGCTAGTGTAGGCTTTCTACATGTGTCTGGTTGTCATGGTATAAAAGTCAGATTTCTTAGTTCGGTTCTTTAAAGTACCGAAGTTTAAGTTATTTTTAACCGACTTCCAAAAACGAGGAGGTTATTATTAAGTACCGAAACGTCATCGAAACCGTCAGATGAAGGTAGAGGGTAGAGGTTAAAAACATGCCAAAGAACACTTTTATATAAAACACTGCAGATTTAAATGTAAGGTAAGCCTGTAATAAAATAGATAAACAAAGCCACACATTTTTATAAGCAAGCTTCCCAGATATTTCACGTCACATTCAACTAAATGCTTTAGGCCTTGCTGTCTAAAATAAATGTTCAATGTAAACAATTTTTTTAAAGAAATTTCTATATAATATAACCTTAGAATTGCAGCAGCGTCTTATCCCACCGCGGTGCACCGCTATAAAAAAAATGCCTTCTTATTTTCTTTATCGTTTAACCTAATCTACAAAACATGTAAGTCCACGACGCTCGAGTTACTACAAAGATCGCACTCTCATCTCCCCGGATATATAAGGCTTATGTCAAAATCTTCATTTAATTACAGTTAACTTAGCATTCCGATCGTCGCTGCCAGCGGCCGCGCTCGCGACACACAAAAAATTAATTAAAATGCCACTTTATGATAAAAGCAATAGGTTTCTTTTTAATGATATATTGGTCTAGCTGCCCATGATGCCGCTGCATTGTAGTGACGTAGAGCAAAATGAAACTTATAGCATATATATCATATATATATATTTTTGGTTATTGTGCGTCGCGGCTGCCTGTCGCGTCTGCAAGGCGATTTTATTTTGCGCGTATTTTTTCGGTAATTCTATAACACATTGAATTAGGTATTATGAGAGCAGAAAATCCGCACTAATGAATTCCGCACGATCAGAATCCGCTGTGTCCCTTATTAGGTTGTAATTCATAGACTAGCTGCAGCACTCTAATGAAATTAAGTGCAGTTGTCTATGGATCAATTGTTCTGATAGTACATTGAATCAAATTCGATTTTTCCAATAACGTCATCTCATTGCTGCTTAGGCGAAATCAGTGCTTTCATTAAAATCCCCACAAACATTTTCCAAATACCTCCACCGAAGCACTATGGATTTTTCTATTCGGGGAGCGGTGCATTAGTGAATTTTCCAACTCTCCTGCACAACTGGCTTCTAAAAATAACAAAAGGATAGATCTCGGTTTAGTGGCCGAAATAGAAGTCTCGAAAGTCGCGACTGTTGTGTAAATTGGGGGTATATTCCGGGTTTGTAACGGTCTGGCCTTTAATTTGGTTAGTTATTTATTTTCACAATTTACAAATAATAGAAGTCAGTTATTCTCGCGACAGTTGTGATCCACATAATATGCAGCATCCTTAGAGCGATGTTTGAACGTGTGTGTAGGTATCGTGGCATCAGAGAAATTGCCATCATGTGCAAACATAGTATCTTCATTATTTGGACGGGTTAAGTCATTTTCAGTCAAGACTCGAGATGTAGGCTCAGCTTGACATAACTTGACTAAAATACGTAATCTTGCCTATCTGCCTGTTCATCGATTTCTGCGATAGTACAGTTGAAACAGATATAGATCATGGATCTAAGTTCGGTTTACGCCAAACTCAGCGGACAGATCACGATTTATATGGAATTGACAATCTTTTAATTTCCCCCATTATACAATGTAGAAGATATCGAACATGGGCCATAGAGATGACTTTTGGCTTTTTGTACGCTTGTTCCCGAATTCATTTTGCTTCAGCCGCGGTCACCACCTAGATCTGTATTATTTCCTTTACAAATGGATTTTAACTTTATATATATATATATATTTTTGTAGCTAAATAATTATGATAAATGTAGTATAACTAGACTGTTATAACGATTTTGTAGGTAATTTATACCAGCCCTAGATAATGTGTGTTGTCTTTAGGCGCTCGGGCGACATGTGGAAGCACAAGAGAACTCAGCATGGTATGTTCGGTAACTCGGTAATTGTTTAATTCCTATTATTATAATTCCTATTTAAGTGCTATATCACTATGATATATGATGATCTCAATATTTTTGTATACAAGTTGTGATTAATAGAGTTTTATAGAGCTAAAACCTAATAAAAAGTTAGATCCCTTAACTTGTTTTTATCCAGCTTTAAGTTAATTGTCTTTAACTTCTTGGTGTAGGTGAAAACCGTCGTGTAGGAAAATAGTGACCCAAATGTTTCAGCGTCAGCTTTCCTGGGTTCCTCCATTCGCAAGGTGCAATCAGAGAGTTCCATTTGTAGAGATCGCTCAAACCGCTTATGGGTTTGCTAATATTCAGCTCTAGATGACAGATGGAGCTGCTGAATTTTGGGGGGTAACTTCAAGTCGAGTTAAATAGACAAATGAAAGTCAGTAGTTCATCAACAGTAAATATTTATTATAAAAATTGCTCTTATAGACACATTTCTGTTTCCATAATATATAATATTTATGTTCTTTGTGCCATTGTTTCACAAAATTATTCCTGTTCTTGTTATTTTCGACACAACAGCTTAAACAATAATTATATTACAATATCTGTATGTCCGTCGGCGCGGCGCGTCTCCGGCCGGCCCCCCGAGGAACGTTAACAATTCGATGTACACCGGGACCTCGCGGAGGCGCACCGGCGCTGGCGGCCTGAGTATTCTTTCTATAATATACACAATTCTCGATAAATCCTGTCATTTTTTGGTAACCAATGGCAATGAAACACTAATTACATTAAGTCATTGTAAAGTTACGTATGATTAGAGCGGTTTCTTAGAAACGCACCAACGAAGAAGACGGACGACAGAGCATCTACTGTCCACAAAATTATTGCTGAAGGTCACAACACGGGGTTCACTCGTCCGGCCGCGGGCGGCGGCGCCGGCCGAACGGAGCCGGACGCGCCGCCCGACTCGCCCTAGCTTAAAGTATGGCAAGTATATGTGACTTACTATCTGAAGCGAGATCCGTAAACGTCGATGCAAAACATTCGATAAATAATTTAATTAACAATTTAAAAACAATAAATATTTTCGAAAACAAATTAAGTAGTAGTTGTTACAAATATAACGCAACCGGAGGAACTTTAAAATGAGTCACGTTATAGGCTTCGGAGCGGACTTCAGAAAATAAGTCACGGGATGAGGGAAACGCGCTGGCTAATATAGCCAGCACGTCGAAACAAATGCACGATACTAACATGAACATGATTCTGATGACAACATAAATTATGACTTCTATACATTTGAACGACATGAAAATGGCGGAGAATGGAAGTTGAGAATTCGTTTTGTACATGATTGCAAGCGATTTGTCGTCGCGCCGCCCTCGTCGAGACCGACGTATTACGCTAATTGGTACAGTCGAGATAATTTTAACTTAGCTGTATCGGCTCCTAATTAAGTACTTTAGAATTAAACTGGCGGAGTCTCGGCGACGGGGGCCCGACGGCGGCGAAAAAATTTATTACAAAGTATATTTAGGTGAATCTGTGTCCTATCAATATTCTAACTTACTTAAGTAAACCATCACAACCAACCATACGGACATATGTAAAATAAAATATCGCGGTACGAAATTTTTAAAGTGAAAGAAGTCGAGAGCCGAGCGACGGCCGAAGCTATGGCCGCTCTCGGCGTTTACTGGCAATAGTCAGAGACCCGCAGGAGCCGGACAGAGTAGAGGTCGTGTGATACACACGGTCTCCGCGCCCTCCGCGCTCGCATCGATAATATCAATTAAATTATTACTTTACATATTTATTTACAGCGGCCGCGAGCGATGCGCCGTAATGCCCAACTCCGTATATAATATGTACACTAACATAGTTTCTCTCATTAGCTACCGAATCACATTTCTTTATTTGTGTAATTGACAACGGTGGACAAACATGCGCCGCAGCACGGAGTCGCATCCTACTTTAGTGAATTTGTACTTTGCTCTACTGAATGTCGTGCTAGGTATGTTTGGTCCATGCGGTCGCAATTCCGTGGTCGGCGGCCGGCCGTGGCGGCGTCGTCGGGGGACGGTCGACGGCTTAACGAAAGTTATAACCGACGACTGACGAAACGCCTTATAAGATTCCACTTAAACAATAATTGAGCTGCCCGAGAAGGGCGATGGTCGACCGCTAGTCCCGATGACGCGGCCGCGGGCGCCGCCCTCGCAACCCGGTAGCGCTAACGACAGAACGCATCGGGGCCGGGCGCGGGGACGAGCGTGCGGTCGTCCCCGCGCCCGGCCCAGGGGTGACTAGATCTCTCGTGCTAGAGGAACCGGGTTGCGATCTGCTATACGTAGTTCGATGTGTCGGGTCCCGGCGGACGGGACGTCGCCCCGCCGCCGGCCTCCTGCGGCCCGCCGCCCCGCGACGCCCGGGTATAAAACTAAGGCGAACGCGGCAAATAAACTACTTCATTCTCTTAAACTTTATACGATAGGAACTGTAGTGGCCGATAGCTGTGTACTGCGAACTCGTTAAGACGATTCTTTAATAAATAGCGGTATGCGAGTAAAGACGGGGCGGTCGTCGGGGGCGGGCGGACCCTGGACAGATTACATTTTACAATTCCGTGTCAGGAATGTTTAAGTACAACGTGAAAATCGTCGATATCGATACAAATTCCAATCGCTCAGTCGCGCGGACTGCCGATCACCGTAAGGCCGACTAATTGACACCCGATTGCAGCCGCCCTGGAGCAGGGGATGCGGAACTAATGAAAGGTAATTTAAGTACTTGCTACGCTTTTAATTACAATTCGTTCGGCGCTGGTCGAGACTCGTCCCGGGATGGTGCGAGTCTCCGCTCATCCCCATCGCTCTACTCATAGGACGCAAGTTGCGCTTTACAAAGCCTCAAGTTAATTTTAAAACAAAGTCCTGAAATTTCTGAATAATCAAAGTAACTCCCCAGAATCATTTATCAAGACAGAAATAATTTTTAAACATCACTGTTCACTCTCTCCTTCGACGTAATAAATATAGCATTTATCAAATTAATTACATAATAATTTCAACAAAAATTTCAAACACCCGAGTTCATCTTTAACCGTCCCGAAGCGTCCCGGTTCTGTCCACGCGCACTCAAAGAAAATAAAACTATCAAAAATAACTCGGCTCGCAATCAAGTCCCGTGTGTCGTCCGAAGCTAGCACCTTCCCATTAGTAATCACATAACACTAACTACTGACTGCTTGGCGGCGTGGCGCCGACTAGATTCGCCGCGCGGGCGGCCCTCGCCGCGCCGCGCGGCCGGCCTCAGCTGGCGCGCGCGGCGCCGCCGCTATCACAGGCGCTCAGTGCTGCGCGGGCGCGTCCTGCCCGCGCGCCGCCCACTAACTCGTCGGCACCAGCTGCCGCACGAAACTGTCCTCGCTCCAGCCCCAGTCGTCGCTCCACGCCTCCTCGGGGGGGTCCAGCGCCGACCGCGACGACAGGCTCAGCACGGAGCCCCAGTTGATGGTGCGCTGCTCGTCGTCGTCGTAGCCGGAGTCCCGGTCGGGCGGCGGCGGCGCCGGGAAGGGGGTGGCGCGGCCCGCCGCCGGGTCCCGCGCGCCTAGCACCTCGCAGCGCGCCGCGCACGCCGCCGTCGGCTCGAAGGCCGCGGGCGCCTCCTCGGCGTTCTCCCGCTCCATCTCGCGTTCGATGCCCCGCAGCGTATTGCACACCAGCACGGAGCGCCGCAGGGAGGGGTCGGCCGTCTGCCGGAAGCGCGACAGCTTGAGCGCGCACAGGTTCATCATCTTGAACCTTCGCTCGCGGTAGCAGCGGCGGGAGGCGCAACGGCCGGCGGCGCGGCCGTCGCAGCAGGCGCGCGCCGCGGCGCCGCCCAGCTCGAGGTAGGATTTGCCGTTCTCGGCACGGATGGTATCGTGCGCGCCGCACCAGCCGCCGCACCAGCGCCGGCGGCACGCGCGCCGCTCGTCGTCCTCGCGCCAGCACTCGCCGCCGCCCGCGCCCGCGGCCACCGCCTCCAACCGCGCTATCGAGTCCTCGAAGCGAGCGACCTTGCCGCCGCCCTCGCACGATGAGCCGCCGCGCCGCTTGGCGCCGCACCCGCCGCCCGAGCCCTGCAAAAACCGACATCGCAACATTACTACAAAATTCTGATAAAAATATTTTTCCTGCCCTATAATTCCTTCTATAAACCAAGAAAAAGCATGAAAGTAGGAAAGTAAAAAGACTTTAAAATAGAAGCAGCCGGCTAAGGGACGGGACCCGAGTGATATTTCGAAGGAGATACCTGGCCCCGCACCCGAGTATCGCTTTGTATGAGCGACCCTTTTTTTGGGCGCAGCGTGCAGGCCGGGACTGGGGACTGGGGAGCGACCCCTGTGGGGACCCTGCAGGTAGAGCGCCGTGTCCCGAACGTCGCGCTGGGATTTACCCCGAACAACTGACGTTCGGCAAAAAATATAATTTTCTTATACAAAAGATTTAAACGTGTTACTCGGGATACGCTTTAAAAATATTTTTATTTATAGTAATTGTAATCTTATTAGTTTTTAGTTTTGGTTTTGCCTTGGATATGCTAATAATATAAGATTAGTATTGATTAGTGATAACACTTCATTAAAAGTATTTATATTATTCAGTAGTTATATCACCAATAAGTTGGAAAATTTAAAAGGAAATCTGTTCGTTTTACTCAATTCTAAAAATAAATAAACATCATTCAAAAGTATTTTGTTCAATTATGAAGGTATTTACAATATACGAAAATATTCTCTAAACTCTCAAACGTAGGTGAACAATTATTTCAATGTAATTATACAAATTATTCCATTAATAACTTTCATGAATTAGCTTCTATTTACAAACAAACATACCGTAACATAACTATGATCACCATAAATCTCACAGTTCTCACACGGCAGCGTATAACTCCGTTTAACAGCTGCTCATGACTTCGTATTTATCATACAGCTACTATTTGGCCGATAGGTATACTAATTGGTACAATAAAAAGTATCAGCGAATTGCGAACTAACGAACCAATGAAATAGGTATCCCGGTGTACGATAAAAAAGGAATTACTAAAGTCAAGTCCATCGGGCGGCAGATGCCGGCACACCTGCCTCTACAATTAGGTGGCACACGCGTTTACTTCTGCCTACACACGCGCATATGCGGCAAAATATGCCTGCGACATCATTTCGTAATCTAAGCGTAGCATAGCATATTTTTAATTGCATCGACGTTATTTCAAGATTGAAGACGTTGCATGCTGATAGCGCAACGAGAACGAGGCGAGTTGCCGAGCGCCGGCCGCGTTGACTCAGCGGCTACTCATCGCGACGCTGCGAATTATATTTTTGCGTCATTCCTTTATCGTTCTGCGAAATGTGTCGGGCCATTATACGTTAAATGTGGCGCTGCATGAGAAAGTTTTCATTCCGCGAATTAAAACTCTGCTTTGATAACTTTTATTCGGTAGAGAAGAAGACAAAAGTTTATATCACGCGTCAAGAGAATGCCATACATATGTAATGTAGCGGTGTCGTCGCCAGCGCTGGCGCTCATGAAAATAAATTTAGTATATGACGTTAGCCCCGCGTTGCCGCTCAGCCCTGTGGAACGTGGTCGTGCGACGTTGCCGCTCCGCGCGCTCTTTCTAATCTCGTCGTAAAGTTCTTTTTCTGATGCGCGGCGCGTCGCTCGTTCTGTCCGCTCGAAACTTGGGAACGTCTGACTTTATTTTATCCTTCTTATTTTCCAGAGGAATATTTTTGATCGGAGTCCAGATTATTATCAAATATTGTTGAGCTCCACAGAATGTAGAGTGCCTTTATATTGCGAAATAAATTGTGTTACAATACTAAAGTATGTGGTCTTACATTTAAAAAATATTATAATTATTTGTTAAGGATGAATTATTTTTGAAAATGATCAGATCAAATTATTTGAGGTAGGAAAAGTTCGATCGACGAGGCGAGTCGAACGAACTTTCTATGGCATTGTGAGGAGCGAATAGATGACGGCACGACATTGCCTCACAGTGCGCTCGTTGTAGAGCGGGCGCGGGGCCGGCGGGGTGCGCGGGGCGGGCGGAGCGGTATGCGGGCGGCGCGCCTGTGTGCCGTACGTACACGGCCGCACACACCCGCCTCCCATAATAACATCGCGTAGCGGCCGTCCGTTTCTATCTAGCGCTACAGGCCAGCTACCTACGCTCCGCCGAGCGCTGTATTATACTCGGCTATAAAACGGGGTAGATACAATGGGGTGTTTTGCGCTACATTATACAGCTGGAGGGAAAATATTAACTTTTTAATTATATTTGTCAAAATAGTTTTGTAAGTAGGATTCCAATACTCTACAAACATTAATTAAAATTTTAGTAATTTATGAAAATGTTGTGTTTGTAAATCGTAAGCCACTTAAAATCACGTTGGAGTATTTTTTGCTAGTATAACCAAAAATACTCTAGCAACGAGCGAGTAATCTTGACAGTGAGGGGGCGTAGACCCGCAATAACCAATTTCAGAGAAGTCATCGTCGATTAATGATCGGATTTTTTGTTACAATAGAGCACGTGACAGTCGTAAATTCATTCATTGAAAGGTTCGAACCTACGTTTGTTTACAGGTGGGCAGAGATTAGGGCGAGTGCCCGCCGCGTACTCCGCACTCTGCGGTGGTACCGTTAACTTTTTACTTGTCGAAAGATTTACACAATACCCCGGCTCTTGATAGCCAAATAATTGAAAAGGATTTATTATACTGCGTTCATTGATGTTGAATCATGACAGGTTTATGTTTTATTTTGACCACATTTATATAATTTCAATTGTAATTACTTATTATTGAATAATTGTCGCTTAGTTTTACCAGGCCAATAAAAATATCGCCAGTAATGTTTAAAAATAGTTCAATATCAATGTAGGGCAAACTCTACTTCTTGAAGACTTTATTCTGGTATTTTATTTTTTTAAAGTAAGCTTGATTTCATTTTCCTGCTTATTGTAACCTGTTACCCTACCCTACGTTAGCGCCTATAATTCGTGATGTATAAATATTTTTTAAGTCCGGAAAAATGTAGTTTAGTTTAAAAATCAAGCTCGCCTCAAGCCGCGAAGGCTTTATATAATTTAAATAAAATGTATTCGGTAGTATTCGCAAGTATGAGCCAACCCAGCCAAGGCAGCGGTCTCTGGCACGCACATTTCCGTGAGCAGCGAGCGGCGAGCGGCGAGGCCGCGCGGGCGTGTGTGCGTGCGCGCGCGCCCGTGTGTGCGCGGACCAGTCTCACATCCTGTTTAGTGGCCGACGCTGCAGCTTCGACGCCGAGAGCTTTTTATACGGCGACTGTCCCGTTTTCGTTCGCCGACTCGTATACTTTTTGAACGTTTTCCTCGCGTTGTTTTCGATGAACTTTTAAGCGAGTTCGATATAACACACTCGAATGTGGAATAATTCGAGTTTTTACGTAACGATGTACGTAAAATAAACGAAGCGTGCGCAGACACGAAGAATACCCTAATTAAGTCGATACGGGCGATTCCCGTGACGGTGGCTCACGCTTTGCTGGGGATTCACGTTTACGGAGCGAACCGTTACGGTAGAGCGGCGCGGCTAAACGAGGTGACAATAAAATCCGAGACCGTTTAAGAGCAAACAAAAGGAATCCCTCAGGAATGTGTGCCCGCATAAAAAGAAAGGGAATTCCCGAAACGCATTGTTTACAGCGTGCGGGCGGCGGGCGCGTGCGAGACGCGTTATGCGCTTATTATGATGAGTTTCTTGCGGCAACGAGATGCAATGAAAGGGAAAATTGTAGTTTTTTGTCGGGCGAGCGCATGACGCACGCTTCTCCGAATGCAGCACCCGGCCTGATTGGCCGGAATGTGCCATGCCGCGGCCGCGGCGCTACAGCATCCAGCCATTTTAGGAATTTCCTTCTCACACTACTGCTAGTAGCTTTGAGCTTAAATACTCTTTGTTGTTTTCATACCAAAAGGTGAAACTCTAATCGTTCACTAACTAAAACTTGTTAAGAATACATCTATATATTGTATACTTAATATAATAATATCTATGGACGCTTCACACCACGTCAGTCTGGTCTCGTGCTAAGTTCCCGAGGAACTTGTATTGCAGGTACCAGACAACGGAAATATATTTAATACTTTTATACGATACTAGTTGACCCCGCAGACGTTGTCCTGACGAGCTATTTTGTGAATCTAAAGCATTCTCAGATCCCCTTGAATATCCCTTGAATACACACAAAAAATTTCATCAAAATCGGTCCAGTCGTTTAAGAGAAGTTCAGTGACATACACACTCACA
>JAOTAV010000009.1:1065109-1113044 GCA_026546445.1 Cyclargus thomasi
TCATCAAAATCGGTCCAGTCGTTTAAGAGAAGTTCAGTGACATACACACTCACAGAAGAATTATATATATTAAGATACATATTTATTATATGATACACATATTTAATACACATCCAAAACCCAGGAAGGAACATTGAAAAACTTTTTGCTCCGTCGGCGGGAGTTAAACCCGCGACCCCCGGCTACCAAAGCGCTTACCAACTGAGGCACAGAGGTCGTCAAATTTTGAACTGTATACGGTGTACATGAAAAACTTTGAAATAGTTAATACCTTCAGGCTATTACTACGAGATTATGGCAAGCGTTCTATTACAATGAACAACCTGCGGTTTTCTGTTGCGGGTATTTGGAACGCACCTGTAAGCTTTCTGTAGTACAGGTGGATCGAGACTCCAGTATTCAATTATTGATTGACATCATAGAAACTTAAATCTAAACAGTCAGTATTCATTTTTGTAAAATAATAAAAAATATGCTTATATTTTTATACCTTCTCCACAAAGAATTTTTAAGTACGTGAGATCGCATATGTTATCATATGTTATAAATAATACTAGCTGTTGCCCGCGACTCAGGCCGCGAGATAACTTTACTCTTAAAATTTTGATTTGTTTTTTGCTACAAACCTCACGGCGCCCGAGACTTTTCCAACGAACGCAAAACAACACAGAACATAACAGAAGATATTCGTAGGACTACTAAAGCATACTAACTAGAATCTTACAATTATTTAAGACGGTTAGCAGTAAAGGCGGGCGCGGGATGAAGTTCGCGCGCTTTAGACAATAAATCAGGTCCGGGGGCGTACACAGATAATGACGTCACCGGCACGTATCCCGAGAATCCCCGGAAGAGGAGGTATAAAATAAAAATGTCACGTAGCGATCAGCTGTCGGGCGGCGCGGCGTGACGGCCGGGCCCGCGATACGCATAACGACGCCGCAATAAAACTTATTTTTATGTTTTTCGCTCACAATGGCCGCGCGAAGGTCGAGCTATCTAAATGGGTCAATACACTCCGCGTACTACGAGCGTCGAACACGTGCTCTCGCGTTTGTAAATAGCGAGATATCGGCCGATTGTTGCAGTGATTAATGGGGGCGCGTAATGACTCGGCGCCGGCCGCCCGCCGCCCGCGCCGCTCGCTAATGTGTTCATTCATCGCCCCGACACTATTATTATTTGCCGGAGATGGTTTTGTTCGCATTCCGGCGATCGATCGCGACGGGCGCTGGTCAATGTCAAGGCTGCACTTGATATGCGGACGAGTCCGCTAATTGACGGCCCTGCGGTGTCACCGCCGGCCGCTTCCGATCGACTGGTTATTGTGTCACCCGCGTCGTCACTCGCCGTCACCTGCCCGTAACTGAGTCCACTGACATGATCATTTTACGTTACACTTGTTTATTTTGACGGTCTCGTAGTTGATAACGTAAACGTGATGAGCGATAACTTCTAGGAAGTTTTTTTTATCTTTATCCGTCGTGACTTCGGTACTCTAATTTTGTATTTGCTTATAGAAACGGGCTATGTTATCAAACTCTACAATGTCGACGTTTTGTTTTGAGTATAAATTTCTTATTACTTGTTGTACTTTATAGCCCTCTATTATATAAAAATAAGTCGGGTTTTCCTTCCTGGCGCTATAACTACAGAACACACGAACCATTTTCCACGGTTTTGCATTCTTTAGAAAGGTCTCGGGCTCCGTGCGGTTGTAGGAAAAATTTTAAGAGAATAGTTACAGCTAATCAGATTATAATAATATTACATAAACTATTTTAGATGCTCATATTTTTGTATAGACTTATGAATGTCTCTTAAAATTATCCGACTCAGAGTGTTAAAAGTCCAAGTGAAATGAGGATGTCCATGATTCGCTACTCTGATTCTATCAGTTGACGTGTATGGTTGAATATACCAAACTACGAAATTTGCCTAGAGAATACTAGTCATCGTCATTATTTAGTACCAGAAAGTGTGAAATATGACCATATCTTCGTAGGGAACCCGCCAAAGTTGTTAACACACGATACACATTACGGTCGCGCGAAAAAGTTTCAAAGAAGTTCCACATGTCGCGGGCGCGAGGAACGTGTCCCTGAGGTGTGTTATCAGGGGGTATCGCGATAAGGACGAGGTCACGGTTATCAATGAATCTCCATACGCCGGCCACATCTCGCGCCCATTCACCGCACCCCTCCCCCCCTCCGCCCCCGCTACCGCCCCGACCCCCCCTCGCGCCGCACCCTCCCTCTCCCCGCCGCGCCCTTCGGCCCTCGCACCCTCGGTGCATCCATGCAACAAGTTACTTCCGGTCCTCCAAGACGTAAATCTTCTAAATTCACGGCACCTAAGACGTCACTTTCACCCTTAGTTGCGAATACATAAGGATCATGCCGCTACGAGAGTTCGTTAGGCGAAACGGTGGAGCGAGCTTCGAACGCGGTACACGTGTCTGAAGAATTCTAAGCTCATAGACGTTAGAATCATCGAGGTCATAATTACCGAAATCAATAGCAATCCACAAACGGAAATCTAATCCGATGCGCCGTAATAGATGGCTATTTTTAATAATTTACCCTGTGACGTTGCAATTCAAATAAAGTTGTGTAAAACAGCAGTACATATTTTCAGGCTGCGGTGCCCAATTAAATATGGATGTGATTGAAAAACGCGTGTCCGGTAACGAGCGTGTACATAATTGGTGGGCGGCGGGCCCGGAGTGACCCAGTTGCGTTGCCCGGCGACCCGGGCCCGGCCGAGCTCTACCCGTGCTACCCGCTCCCCGCTCCCCGCTACCCGCTCTACCCGACACCCACCCGCGCCCCACTAAATAACCTGCCCAAAACGACACCTTAACAAAGGTCGTTCAACTATCGAAAGATACATAGTTTTTTTTTAATTAGTCGGTATTATTTGCTAAAGTATATAATTCTAATCGTCCCGAAACTTATGTTAGCTCTTATTTTGCCTATTTATAGTACGATACAAAAAGTACGAGGCATTTAAAAAGATCCATTTCGTCTGAAACTCGAACTCAAACTATTGTCTAACTCTTAGATAAAATTGAGAACGTGCTGGAAAATAAACTTAATTGTTATAAGCCGGGGCGGCCACCCCTCAAGACGGCTCCTCGAAAGGGCGGAGGGGGAGAGTTGTATTTCTCCGAACTTGCGCTAAATTTCACTTTCACTGAAGACGCTGTGCGTAGACTTAGGCGCCCACACCCATCCTTCCCCGCCGACTCGGAGGAATAGTCGTTTCCAACTTCGAGCCCAAAATCCTCTACGAAATTTGAATTTCATACTCAGTCCTAATTGGGGAGCCGGAGAGAAATGTATCGTCTCTTTGAAAGTTTGCGATCAATTCTGCAGCGTATATTTTTTACCCTCGGTGTCGTCACACCGTTATCTTGCACGGCCCTAAACGAATAAAACATAAAAAACGTCCGGCAAAAAAGTCCTTTTCTACTCGCAGAACCCTCCCGCCTCGTCGCCCTCCCCGAAGTTATAAAACGCTGAAGGCGGCCGACTCGGCGCTCCGAAATTATATCTTCTCCCCGCCACATAGAGTCTGAATTTCAAAGAACGTTCTGCGCACACACGAGACTCGCTCGACTGAAAGGCGAGCACACGAGCGTGGAAGCTCCAAAGTAAAATGAAAGCCGACTCGCTCTTAATTCACCCGCACATAGACGCGAATAACGTCGATGTAGCGCCCCCGCCCGCCCACCGCCCGCCGGGCATAAATAAGGGGGGCAACTCGCTTAACAAGAGAGCGGGCGGCGGGCCGGGGGCGGGCGGCGCCCTCCCTCCGGGCCCGAGGGCGGCGGGGGTTGCGGCGAAGGACGAATTAAGGAGATGAGAGAGCACACGCTCTCGAGAAACGAAACATCGTACTGTACAGGGAATTAAGGGCGAAAGCTCAAACAGGGCGGGCGCGCAAGATAAAAGGAATTCAAAATTTGCGATTGAAAATGTAGGCTGCATTTAGTAATTGTGCTTCGTGAGAGATTTGAATAACAAAAAACATTATGTTTCATTTATAGAGTTTGGGTTGGGAATTGAGATGTTGTATAGATTTAAAATTTTGCATAGCTCGTAAAATTAATCATAACATATCAGATTAACGTAAGTGTTAAGCTTCAATGAAAAATAGTATTATCCAAAAAAATATATAATATAAAATATCTACAATTAAAAGAACCCTTTACTTAGTAGGCATTAGCTAAAGTTCTATAATATCTATCGCAACTCTAACGCCGGGTATGAACTTGGTAAAGTCACCGTTGCGTTTCGTAGCACGTGAGTCACCCCGACTCATAAATTACAAACTATATCCCACTGGAGTTAGGGTTTGTTTTCGGCAAAATTGCCAGCTCTCCTTTGTCTTGCTGACGCGGGCACGGCGAAATGGATCGTATTTTAGCGTAGGAGGGTTCATTTCGCTCGGTCGGCAGCGTAATATTCTTGGATAGAGGGTGGGTATAAATTTTCCAATGGGGGCAGACGGGGCGACGTCGCGCGAGGGCGCCGCTGAGTCACGGCTGCGGGCGAGCGAGGGCGGACGGGGGCGGGGAGCGGGGGGCACATATTGGAAGAGTATCTACCACTCACATGTCACAAAGTTTTCTCCGCATCGGGAAACTTTGTTAACGTCAACCGAGCACGTGGCCTCCGCGGCTAAGCCGTAATTGGCGCGTTTTCCGCCCACCGCGATTTTCCACAAACTTTCCCGACCATCTCGCCGAAATATCAACAAATTTTATACTGCCTTCTTATTGCCTCGTTAAGTATTTACGAGACTTGGTTTATGAGCTCCTAGTGTGCACTTGTAACGAGTGTATGATAATGACCGATATACTTAGATGTTTTAAGCTCTTAATTAAACATCATAAAAACCGTAGCAATTACGGTTAGCAGTATGTTATATAATTCTTTTTATTTTAAACAATAATCAGCGATTTTTTTTTCTTCTTGTAGCAAACTATAAAAAGAGCATACATGTTTTAATTGAAATTATTTTTCGATATTCGAGATTCGATAATATTCGATAATATTCGATAATATTATCTTATCACGACTTTGTGCACATACTTTAAACACACTAGACAACATATATTTTTTATCAAACGACAAAAAACTTATAGTAATCCATCCGAGGTACAAAAAAGTCGTATAAAATATGAATGAAATTAGTCGGGTAGGTTATGTTTTCATTTTTTGTTTTAATGAGCCCGTTTCTGTTTAATCGCGGGCTATCGGAGACTTCCATCGTCACCTTGAGGACAGATAAGACGGGTGATAACGATACGCTTGCAACATTCTTACACTTCAACACCGCACACCCGACAAATACATTATCATTAAATTAAGACTTCGTCGAGCGCGGTAATTACGACTTTTCACGATATTTAAAGCTCATATACGCGATGAGTCAGATTAATGTGATGTTTTAATGAGTGTGCTGAGATAAGTGGAATTCCTCAGTTTTCTAAGCGACAGATAGAAGATAAGCTATTTACGTAACATTATTATGACTGCTGATTGTTTACAAACATTACTTATATACTACTAAGTATGTAAACGGTTTGATAATATTTTCGAGCAGCTTCGCTTGATAATATTTTCGAGCAGCTTCGCTCGCTCGCTGTCGGGGATCATCCGCTGCCGCCAATTACATTATGTACTAACTCGGCAAGGGCGGAGGTTCTTATATATATATATATATTTCTTACCCCCTCGAGCGACTCCGCAAAGCGCGGGAATGATTTTCTCGCAAACTCTAAGTCGACCCTTTATCTGAGCTTACTGAAACTTAAAGCATTGTTTTATACTTCATTTAAAATATCAGTTAAATTTTATACTGGAGTATTAATATTCGTATTATTTTTGCGATCCAGAGCGAAGGGCCGGCCTCGAGGCGAGGGGCTCGCGGGCGACTGCCGACCCTCGAATTCGATAATGGACTGCGTAAGCCCATTGTAGTGTCGGAGATTATGGCTCGCGCTTTTTTATAACAATGTCAAAAGAAACTATCGAAAATGTTATCCTTCGACTGAAAAGGGGCAGAAATGATTTCTTAGTATTTTTTTTTAAACAACCCTTTCGAAAGTCTTCGGAGTCGTCCCTGCGGTCCTGGTAGTGTACCGAGAGGTCCTCCGGCCTCGAGCTGCTTTGCATAAGTAATGACCGCGGCCCCGCGCCCCCGCCCCCGCCCCGCCCTAGGCCTATCGATTGCGGCGGCGCGAGGGCGGGCCGCATCGCCGTAATTGTCACACGAACAAAATTAAGCCCCGCCTTCGGAATATCGACCCTCCGGCGACCGAATAGAGTTCACTGTCGCTCGCGCGCGCCGCCGATTGAATACCGAACGTGTTATAGTCCGCCCGGAGTTCGGAGGCGGTAATAGAGCCTTCGAAGAGTCTATGACAGAGTTTAATTAGACAGGCGCAGGATAGCAACAAATGGATTTTGCTTGTCGATCTCGGGCTCGAGCGCGCTCGGCTGCGATGTCGGTGTATAGTAAAATAAATGACGAGCGCGGCGCCGAGTGCGGTTTGCGTTCTATTTACACTGCGATATATAAATGAGCTCCGGCCGACGGTCGAAAATCAGTGTCCTATTTAAATAAGCGAAAATTAAATAGTTAATGCGTGGTGGAGGCTTCATTCGGACCGGTTTGATTTGGCCGAGCAAACAATATTTTGTTTCTAGTGCGTTTAATGATGATCGATAATTCCTAGCGCAGACCAAATAGGGAGCGAAATTTCCACCTATGATATAGAATATTCCCCGCGATAGCAATATTTTGCTACCTACAAGCTGAATTCTAGTCTTCACTTTTACCTAAAATCTATATATGATATATACTATCTATATATAATATGATAACATTTCCTTGGTTTTCTCTCAAATATTCGCTGTAATTGGCGAACTATCGTTTCGGGCGACGGAGCTGGTCGCATGTTCGTCTAATAGCTCGGTTTTTTAGCGCAAGCAGCGACGAAAGTATGGTGAAAGTGGCGCATTGACGTCACCCACACACGCGCACGCGCACGGTTGCCCCACGACGACGGTTGCAACACGCGCGCGAGAAACAACCGGACTGATACCAGCCGGCCTCTCGAGACACGTTCTCTCGACTCTTGGCCAATGCTGACACTATTACGTTCTCAACGTTTCACTCCGATCTGGTGAGGGTATGGCTTGAAATAAACAAGTGTCTATACATTTCCAAATATTTAAGAAGAAAAGGAGGTGGACATCAGTAAGGAAAGTTTGTGAATCCCGCGGACTCTGAATTCTGGAGAATGAGTCGATCTAAAATAAAACAGATAATACTGTTTAGAATCCTTATTCGTGTTCGGAAACCACACCACTGATGGATACGATGGACCACTATGATTGGCGAAGCACTATGAATGATTGTGTGTTATGGCTTGTATTGTTTCGTGCACCAATGTGGAGAACTAACAGAATGCAAGTTCAAAAGTCACAATACTTACAACATTCTAACAAAATCGTACATTCCATGTATTAAAAGCGCATTATACTAAAACTAGTCAATGGCTGAAACTAGTTGCTGTATACGGCAGGTTCGCATTACATAAAATCAATGACGTAACTCAAACGTTTTATATAAAAACTTCATTGAATATAGCCTACAATAAACGACAACAAAAGTGAGGATTACCTCGTTTCTACTAGACAGAACTACAGACGTACATTGTAAATAAATTAGGGACACGAGCCATGATAGGGCAGATAACGTCGCCCGGGGCAGAGATAATTAGGGTTACTACCTCCGCGATTTTTCCTCGTACAAATCCCTCGGCGTCTACTCCAAAAAGGTTGTCCAGTAGAAATTGATTATTAGCAATAAGTTTGCCTTTAGAGCATCATCATACACTATCAGAGAAGTTGATTCATATGTAGATGGTGAGCCTACGTAATTTGGTCGCTTTATATCAAATCCATCTGATCAGAATGAGATCACAGCATAATCTAACCAAATCATCTGCCTATAAACCCATGTCTTCGATGACATTATTATTTTGTGTTATAATATTGTATTGCAAAGGAAGTCCTTTATGTAGCAGCCCTGACAATAATTGGCGATCAGCTGATCCTCCCGAACCTGTTCCGATTATCGTTACATAATTCATACGAGCCGTCAGCCGCTAGACGACGCGGCGACACAGATCTATCAAATCCTGACGGTATATCATAAATAATTGACTTTATTGCATTGCATTTGAATACCGAGGTTTCAACTTCAACAGATAAATGGTATGAGGATAAACAGTGCCTCTAACCAACACGTTTTCTTTATTTTATGGATAAGCGATCGATGATATGTGGTTGACTTTTTTAGCATGTCATTTCACTTTATTCATTTTGATCGATTCTTTGAAAAAGCGAAAACATCTTAGTAAGAGGTTATTTAAGTAAATTTCTTAATTAAAAGCTAACAATGGGAACAAAACTAACTCCCATTCTCAATCTGTAGTTCTCATGTGTCAACATAAATATTTAACACAGACATAAAGTGTGTGTCATTACTAATACATAAGCTGAAAAAGCCAATCATTTTTTATTTGCAAAAGCAAAGGAGTGACGTCACGAGCTCTCCAATACTGAAGATTAGAAGTGGGGTTAAAACTCGGGGTTGCTGACGTCGGGACTCCTACTATTGTAGGCTTGTATAAAAATTTATACTTTTTTTAAAAAATGGTTTTAAATTTTGAAATCCTTAACAAATACGTATTTATGTTATACAGATGATTAAAAAAAAATTACATATATTAGATTATTTATATCGAATAAAAATTATATTTCACAAAATTGCGCAATATTTCATAAAAAAATTCAAAGTTGATCTGAAAAATTGATAAAAATAATATGTTTACACGGTTGTGTTGCGTAGAGTCCTGTAAAAATTTCGTAAGCCCACTACGAAACTGCTACGGTGCTACGAGCTACCATGTGGATGCTGTAGACTGAAGACATATAACATTTCAAGTTCTTTTTTTACTTTTTAAAACAAACAAATTGCATAGTTTCGTTTTCATAACTATTTATTTATTTGTGAAATATAGATAGTATATTTTCTAGACGCATAAAAATAATTAGAATCGAATTTAAAACTGTTCGTACGCGTTTCGATTACAAACCGTAGTGATGGAGTAATGGGAAGAAAATAAAATTCATTTTGAGTAGCACTCAGACTACATTTATAAACTGTGCACATTAATATTATTATAGTTAAAATTAGCTTATTATATAGTGTAACCTAGACTTTGTGCAGTAAGAATTTTTCTCCAAAAATATTCTAACAAAATCCATACAATTGTTTCTGAATGGATGTAAATTGACCCGTTAACGAGTCGTTAGTTAAGATGTAACAGCGCTCATTATTTATTAGGAGTAGGATCGGCTCGCGATACTAAGTAATGAGAAAAGCCAAAACGTGCGACTTCCTTCGGCCCCCTTTGCGGCTTATTACGGCGCGCTTCGAAATAAGAATGAATTTTTAATGAAGCCCACCCGGCGGGCGAGCGCCCCCCCGACCCCCCTTCGACCCCTCTCGGCAGGAGGGGGTACGGGAGGGCACAGGCTGCGCACTTAGAAGATTAGTCCCGAGAGCTTAGAAGGCTGAATGGCTAACAATTCTATAAGAGGTCACGAGAAATTTCTTTTACCATATTAACTTTGCGAATCCATAAATTACCTGCTAAATTTGCGGTAATTATTATTGTGTTTGTAAACATTTGAGAATAGTATACAAATACGTAGTAAATCATCGCATACTCTAAAAGGCCATTATTTTTATTTACGAGCAAGTTTTATCGTGTGCCAAAATTATTAAAATAACGATTTAATTCAATGAAATACAACTTCATTGAGAATTCGAGTAAAAAAAAGGTTGACTAATTACAATAATGATTGTAATAAAAGACATCCGATGATTTACGGCGCGTCGTCGTGTTATGTGTCAGCATGCTAATCGTTACGCGATTCGTATACCCGACGATAGGAGCAATCATAAAGATAAGTCGTTGACCCCGAGGTGCAATGTAAATATGTTTTATGGCGTAAACAAAAAGATCGGGCGCGCGGGCTACGTCAGCGGCGCGTCACTCCACGACGTCACGGGAAGTCCACACTAGATACCGCGCGGGTTCAATGTCGACCTATCTATCGGCCATCAATCACGCCGACCGCCCCGCCGCCGCCCCCGCGCCGTCCCCGCCGACCTCCGGCCCACACGCCGATCGGATTCCGCGCGATCGCGGCTATTATTACGTGTACGAATCTAAATATAACTCTAATTACCGTTACATACGCGCCGGCCTACGTCACGCAGCGTGTGATCGATGGCTCCGCCCGGGGAAATATTTATTTAATTACCGCCGCGCGGCTGAGAACCTCCGAGGCTATGTTTACAAACATCTCGCGGCGGATAACATCTATCGCTCTGCACCTCCGCGGCGCTTCGATTCAGCACGCTCGATATCGATACCGCGAAGATGATCGATCATTTCATTGAGAGAATCGTGTTATCGACTTACCTCGTGCGTGACTAACGGGCGGGAGCGAGGCCGGCGGTGTTTACAAACTTCCGTCACGAGCTATCACTTGTCACCGGGACGTGCTCCTCGCGAGAATAATGGCGAGCCCTCGCCCGCTGACATTGTCCTACTTCCGCCGGCCGCGTCTAGACGCAACGCCGATGGCCGGTGTGCTAATCCGCTCGTTTGCATACCGCGGAATCCCTCCGATAGATCTGCGAATAGATGTACGACCCCGGCCTCGGAACGATTGCAGGCTATTCACCTTCGTCCGTTACCGCTTCCGCGAAAAATAACGACCGAGAATGCGTTACCCGACCGGAGAATACGAGTATTGTAAAAAAGTTCACTAAAGAACGTCCCTTCAAACCCATTCATAGAGAGATTGAATAAAATAAACGATTTATAGTATTCAAAGATAGCTCGCTATTCTTGTACACGAAAGGCACGCACCCTTGCGTCGGGGCCCCGGGTAGGGTGGCAGGGGTGAATGCATTGGGGTGGCGCCCCGGCCCCGTGCAGTAGGCGCGTAGTAGCTGCAATAACGGAGCAGTGAAAGTGTCGCGGCTCGCTTCAACCGTCAATGGGTGAAGACGTCCTCCCTGCGCCCCGCCGGCTTCTCAAACTCGAAGGTAATAGTGAATTTACTCGAGGATGTGGCACACACTCGCCGCCCGACTCGCGTCGCGGTTTGCACTCGTACGGCCGCTCAGCTAGCGAGTGTGTCCGAGACGGTGGCACCGTAACAAACGAGCGGGCGGAACGAGCACGTCGTCATTATCTCGGCGCATGAATGAAACGGAACGTAATTCGAAATGTATCGCGTGCCATAATCCGCATGCATTAATCTCGCTCAAACGCCGATCGTTGCGTAACACTTAGCGCGGCTCAAGTTCATTGATCCACTTAACGTCCGCGCTAAATGTGTCGTTGTTGTTGAATGTCAAAACAATGTTACATAATTAAACGCGTTTACATGCCATCGAGCACGTGTCTCGAGACTCGGCTCTCGGCCGGCGCTCCTGCGGCCCGCCCGCTTCCGACCGCGCGTCACATTGTTTATTTATGAGTTTATGATTATAAAATGACGTTTTACTCCATTCCGATATCGTCGACCGGCTCCCCGCATAATAATAGCGTTCATTCATAAATGATTTATACTACCTACGGATTGTTGGGGCATTAGTGAAGCCATTATCACGTAATTATACCTAAACAGGATTTTGCGAGTGCCGTCTGTAGTAAAACTAACCTCACTGTTTATTTACATTCATTACGATAGTTATGCTAATAGTTTTGTTGGAATCGCGGGCAAGTTTACACACAAATATTCCGTACTCCGATGCCTACGCCTACAATAAATCTATACCCTCTACTCGGCACACACATTTTTTAGTTAAAACATTATAGGTACCTTGACGTTATTACAATAAAGTTCAAAACATTTTACCATTTACACATTAAAATTACTTAATTACAAATTAAACTACATTTTTTATACAAATAGATTTTGTCTTTTGGTTCCAACCAAAACTCATAAAAATAATACAAGAAAAGTGTTACATGTCGCGCGTCGAGCGTCGGCGCTGGCGTTAAATTGATGTGCACCGAGCTCCAAGAGCGGCACTTGACAATACAAGAGGCGAACGTAAAACAAACATTAAATGATTTATGTTTGCCGTTAAACTTTCACCCCGGCCTGAACTTGACCGTCAACACGAAAATGGCAATAAAAAACATCACACGATGACGTCAATTTACATAAATTATTGGCGTCGGCAAGTCTGCTCGTTACAGATGCAGTGTTTACACAGGTACTACAAGCTACGGGCCGCTCGTACTATGTAATTAGGTCGGCCGGCCTCGATAACATCTTTGTATTTATTTAAATTCGCCACATCGTTATTAATTTATGATATTGTTGACTTTGAACTCTGACGACTTGTTGAATTTCATTTACATACTGCTCTGATTCCGCCGCAGAGGAATCAAATAGTTGACTGGCCATTTTACTGAACTTGAGGTTAACGCTAGCTGTTGCTCGATATCTAAACGTTTTATGACAGCAGTTAAAACGGTTAGATCTTAGCCAATCAAGGGCACTAATGAATATAACATTCAAAATAGATTGAAGAAACTGGAAAGTTGTTTCGACAATAACTCAATAACAAACCTAAGTATCATAAATAATAATAAAACCAGAAGGTACATGAGTATCGTAAACGAGTGATTCAGAAAGTAAAAGGATTTCCAAAATAAACAAGAACACAACCAATACACCGTAACAGGCAGGTGTAAAGTAAATACAATAGTGCACAATCGCTGCACCTGAGTTCGGAAGTCGATATTCTAAACAGGTGTGAGCGGCCGTCATTCACGGGCGGTGTCGATGCCCCATATATTGTGTCTCCGAGTTCATTGAGTCACACAATAGGCTCATAATTGGTTGTAAAGCGTTTATGTCAAAACACGTCGCCGCTTTACATAATTAGTGTCGTTAGCATAGCGATTATTATGCGTGTCTTCGTATGCGGTGTGACGTCGGCTGTTTACTGTTTACTTTTACCACGTGCTCGATTGTTAACGCGGTAATGAAACTCGTCGAGATTTATGGTGTCGTGTATGACGGACGACCGCGACGTGCGATCAGATGTTAAGTTCGCACTACATCGGATCCGAACTGAGAATCATGTATAGGATAGAATTAAACCAACCAAAGTCGGGTTAACTAAGTTAGGTAAAATACAAATAGTTCTACATCTACTCTGAACTCTTTTTAACGGGTTTTGATTGGGCGTAAACCACTCTTAAGCCGTCGTCCATCGCCGGCGAAGATTTATTTTCAACTACAAATATTAAAGTATTGCCTTATTTGTATGAAAACTTGCATTTGAATCTTATAGCATTCAAAATCATGGAGGTTTTAACTCCTCGAAACCCCTCGTCTGTTCCTATTTCCTACAAATATTTCAAATATGATTGACCGAGAACATCTATAAGAAGTAAATAGTTTCATTTGGAAAGTCATTTACATATATCTTTTAAGGATGCATTTTTGTAAGCTAAACATAGACAATGGAAAAATGTCGATAGGCTAACGATCTATGAAATTTAAGTTTCTTAAGCTCTGACCAAGCAGCATATTAACTTTGTTCTACAATCGTCCATAACAAAGTCCAAACACAAGAAAACAGTATTCTCATCGTAACCGAACGGAAAAACTTATTGGCCAAAACTATACAATCTGCTGCTAATCAAGACAAATACTTAGCAATGTAAGTAATGTTGAAGTATTGAAAATCCAAGTTAAATTAGACATCTGACTTTCAGACTGCTTATCGCTATAATATATGCCGCATTGGCAAGCCGACGGTTGGCAGCGATGAGCGAATGCACGTGACTGCAACAAGTCGCATTCCACGGTGCACCCTGCGCCTACCCCCCCCTAGCCCATCCCCCTCCTCCCCACACCCTCCACGCACTAGGCCTACACACGTCAGCAAGTTGTGTCCAAGAATTTTTGTAACAAATTGTGAGCGGCCTAGCAACCTTGACCCAACTCGAACTGTCTACGGGTTAAAACACCTTGTAAACTATTCATATTGTTACGACCTGAATGTGAAATACTAAGCGGTTTCTTTTCTGAAGTAACTGTTTTCGGGAAGTCTTATTATTAAATTGGTTCCTATCAAAGAACCTCCTCGTTTTTGGAAGTCGGTTAGAAATTAGGATCGTAGAGTATTTTTCATAAGGGATAAACTGTTCCCACTATGTCAAAGAATGGTATTGGCAAGAAAGATATCTTTAATCATTAAAAAAGATGGAATAATATATTATTAAAAAAATGAATTTAGGCCCTGTTTATACAATATTATGCAATATCGTCGGTATATCCACATAAAGGAAAAATATATATTTTTTTATAATTTAAGTCAACATTTAATATTCAGCCTCAAGCATTATTATTAACAAATTTAGAAACAATAAAAAACAGCTAATCTTTTCTATAATCTAAAATGTTAGCCGCGAATAACGTCGTAACTGCAATAAATCACGCTAAATGATATTCTTCAAATTTCCCGCCAAACCAAGTGTCAACGACCCGACTTATTCTTTATTTTCCCCTTTGATTTTTTGTTTCTTTATTATCATACACTTATCATTGTACCAGCATTATCAGCGATAGGATGATAAACAAAACGTGTACTTTTGTATCATTTTCTATATTAAGATTAGAAGACGTGTAGCAAAGCGAGGTTTATTTTATGTTACCATGGTGACGCTTGTATCAAACGGACACATACGACAGATTTTTTCTTCATCGCTTTTAGGTAAATTAGAAACCGGTTACGCTTTACGTATATTTCTATTTGAGACATTTTTTGAGGCATAAACGTTTGCTTTATTTGTCCGATCTAATTTTTCAAATGCTTGATTTAACTCTACAATGACAAATATATATTGTAAGTATCAACTGAAATATCCAATATCCGACTAGAAGACAGCTAGCATTTGTATTGTGCTGACCCAAATAAATAGGGCTTAATATAAAAATGTTCTACAAATACAACGAAATCTAAATTTGTAATAAAGCGTAGCTGTATAGAAAGTAAAGTGCGTTCGCGCTGGCAAGCCAACTCGACGATAATTAATGTGGAGTCGAGCGAGCGGCGCCGGCAGCCTCGCACCGCGCCGACAAAAAACCCGCTTCGACACAAAAACACCCGTCACCCGAGCGAGACGTCGCTATAGGTTAGAGAGAGACGGCGCACGTACGTATTTCTATGACGAGTTCTCGCTCGCCTCGAGCATCGCACAGTTATCGAGATTCGAGGCGTATAGCGCTTTGATTTAAAACTACAGAATGCGCCCTTCTATCTATCACATGACGTTTGACAGGTCGCCGGAAATGCGCCGAGATGTCAGATTCAAAAAAAGGCGCGCAACCTAATAAAACAATAACAAAAGTTTCAACTTTTGATTATCTTAAAATTATGGAAAAATACCTACAGAGTACACGACCAAGGACAAAAGTAATATTATAAGTAAGTCCAAAAACTTAACAGAGCATGTGGACTAGAAGTTTTGTTGAGCTTAATACTAAAATATTATGTAGTTACCATCTTTAATTTTTCTGCTATCAAAAATATATTTTGTGATTTAGAAGCACAGTACTACCGTGCTGTTGGTTAATAATATTAATAAAACACTTCTCAAATAAAGACGATACGACACCCACAACTTAAACTAAGTTGCCTTAAGTAAAGTAACTTATTCCTACGTTGCGGTAGTTATTGTAAGGATGTGATTGTCTCTATTCCTAAAGTAATAGTTATTCCCAAAATAAAAATAATCTCAAATACAATTATTTTGTGTCACAAATTTCAATAAAAATATTAGAAAACCATGCAACGAATTGCTTATTAAGCTTTATAAGAAGCTTTAAAGTGAGCTTGTTGTATAATAAGAGGCTAACACAGACTCGGTCTTTGTCGAAATTCACATTTTACGTAACTTCAAAAAAGTCTGTTTTGAAATACAAATACCGTTTATGAGAATTACTCGTCAAATGAGATTTAATATTACCGTACTTCTGTCAATGTTTCTGTATTCACAAAATCTGACAAAAGAAACACTACAGAAATTTTGTTGAAACTTGAAATTAAACAAGATTGATAACATAACACGAGAAACACAACCAAATCTTAGCTCTTACCTGGAAATCACTCCACATTTTCATGGGGATACACCATAATTTCCATAAGAAAACATCACACGAATCACGATAACAACTGTCAAAGTGTCACAGCACGGCGTCACGTCGCGAGCGAACAGAGTGGCAGCCGAGCGCAGACTGAAGCGAGTGGCGCGCCGACCCCGGCCACTTACGACGTTGTTCCGCTGCCGCCGCGCTCGGCCGTGCTCGGGGTCGCTCGGGCTCGCTCGGCGCCCACCTGCAGACAACAAAACCGCATCAACTGCTACACCACCACGACACACCCGCTCTTCTAGAAATACAACCTTCCGATATAACTTATGTTCGTTAATTTTTTTCTTCTCATTGCAACACTATTCGTAGTCGGAAATGCTGTTTTGAATTTTTTTAAATCTACTTTGAAATGAGTGAAAATGTAGTTATGATTACGTTGGACTCGACCACATAAATGCGGTTATAATATTTTATAAACTTTACTTAAAGCAAATGAAATATTATTGACTAACCTCAATAGTTACATATTGTGTAATTTATTGTTACAATTTAAGTACATACATCGATAAATAAAGAGTAGATCTTTAAAAGATTTAACTCACAGAGACATATCGTATAACATTTTGACGAAGCGCGTAAGTCGTAACAAAGTCCGAAGAAAACTTCTCGTCAACCTGATAATAAAATATGACAAAAAGCTTTCCGAACAAAGTTTGGAGTGCGCCCTGCACTCGCCGTTACGTAGCAGGAAGTTCGTAGCAGTAAAACTTCGTAGCGCCTCGTAGCGTGAAAGTTTTGATTTCAACGATTTGCGTTGCGGCAAAGAGGGCCGCGAGGCCGCACTAGATCTGTGGCCCTGCGCCCGGAACCAGTGCAGCGCCGCGCTAACTAACGTATCGCACGGGTGCCTTACATCGCTCGTTTCGTCCGCATTCAGAGGAAATTCTGCGAGACGACCCGTCGATGGATTGCGTCAAACTTTTGCGATCGCTTCGTTAGATTTATCCGTTCTATCATCTCTCACGAGAGTGCGCCACTCGCATGGCTAACGACGTCACTCTCACCGTGTCGTATATGCTGGTAATACTTCTGCCAGGAGTCGGGGAATGCTTTCCACTTCCCGTGGTGGTCCGGCTCGGCCGCGGCGGGCCCACTGCGCCGCAGCAATGGACGCCCGCAGATCGATACCGTTGGCGTATCAACTAACTCTCGCAATTATCTTTTAAAATAGTAATTTTATGGACTAAAATTATGGAAACTCGTATGGAACTCGTTCGCTCATTTATATTAAATTAGATACCATTAGCCTTAGCCCCCGTGCTCCAGAGTGTTGCTCATGCTCGTCATTGGTATATTTTCTAATGAAGGTATTTTTCATTAGATAAAGGTTCTGAACTTCTGAGCTACCTAAAAAACTTCCGCCTCTGGTGACGAATTTGCACTAAAAGAGTATTTTAAAAATTTTAACCCTCAGTAAGGGCTTCCCTTTTCAAGTCGAATATATGCGTAATGTGGACTTCATCACGTGAAAACGTGAAAAGATGCTAGGCTATGTGAGTAGGTTACATTAACATTGAAAAGTGAAGTTAAAGTTTTTACTTTCAGGAGATGTGCAGGTGGCTTAAGCAAATTTTTTATCCTAAAAATGTGTTTCATTAAAAAAAAACATACAGTAAAAGTATTAACATTTGCCGAATGATCGATTAAGAATGAAAGTTAATCAAATAATAGTAAATAAATAATTTATATGTTTGCACAAAAAATAACAACGTGTGGTCTTATACTCGGCAGTATATTCACCGCGCAAGGTGCGCCTGCGCATGTGGCCAGCCTGCACTGCGATCTGCACTTACATCACTAAATGCTAACTAAGGTTTAGCTATGTCACGCTATTTTATACCTTATCGCATTAACATACAGGTGAGACTTGGGTGTAGTAATTTACATACGTAAGTAAGTCGTCGCTCACTGTACCATGTAAAAGCTGACTGCTCAGTTGGTGTCGCTTTACAGCGCCATGTGAGAAAGCGGGCCACGACGTGTATTATTTCCTAACATTTTCATTCGTTTGTAAAATGTGCATAAAGATAATGATAAGTTAATCACAAAGCAAAAAAAACTGCTCACCTATTCATACCCAGTTTCCTACGAAGGTTCCCCTGCACCCAATCAGAAAAAATATTATAATTCTATAAACGAAAATATGTCCATATTAAGATTATAAAAGTGTGTTTATATTTTTATTCTCATTTTACGCCCACGAAGCAACCAATCGTCTAGATTTTTGGCCCGGACTTAGATGAAAGGATAACAGGCTACACGATTATCGAATTCTACGCGAGTGAAGTTACGGGAAAAAGATATTATTTATCCAAAATATAAATAGAGAAATTTAAAATATGCATAGAAAATAATTTTTACCTGAATATCGAAAATACATGCATTTTCATACTATTTTTCATTTAATTTTTTTCCGTTACTCCCGATGTGCCCGCAAAGGAGAAACACAAAATTACGGATTTCATAATTGGAAAAGATATCTAAATAGCCAATATAGTAGTTTACTGTAAAAGTAGTAACGAAAAAAAATTGTTCAGTAAGGGACAATCCATAAATTACGCCACACAATTTTCATGAATTTAGACCCCTTTCCCCCCTTGTCACTGAGACCCACCTTTAGATGTTGGCGGACGTTCTGCTATTTCGGCGAAAGTTGCAAGTTTTGTCTGCGGAAGCGTCCACCGTCGTAAGGAGGTAGGTTTACAACTAGTCGGTACGATGTTCATATTGAAAAAACATGATACAATCCAACCTTTTCAAATATCGATGAGCATTTTTTTTGTAGGCACTGGAAAAAAATTAAGGTATATTACTCTTTCATATAGATTCCCTATCGTTGCAGCAAGCGACCGCGGTGACTGTCGAAAGTTAAACAAAGTTACACCAAGTTTTCACTTCAAACAAATGGTTGCTTCGATCGGTAGATCGAGTCGACAAGAAAACGACATAGCCCAGCATAACCACTCTTAAAATGCCAAGAAATGTACAAAAGTGAATTGCAGAGCAATTCCTTTGCAATATTGCCATTTCGGCCTTTTAAATCCTCAGGTCATTAAGTAGTATTTTGTTTAAATTTCTGTCAATCGCAGTCGCCTGTAGGGTTGAAAGCCACCTTAAAAGTCAACTTGTTCTAAATAAAAAAAAAACGCTAGAACGACACAAAACACTTTGTCTATGAAACAGACTGAATCCATCTTGGGATTTTTAGGTGTAAGTCATAACTCAGTTCATGAAGTTTTCTGATATAGCTTGACCACAATCACTATACCGCGTCTTGGTCGCCATGGTTACCGACCGTCAACGCCGACAGCGGTAGTATACACATGAGACTAAATTCTAAGATATGTCATGCGTTATCTCGTGATGAGAGGGACATAATTTTTAAGTTGGCCGACTATTATAAATGAAGAAACGCTTATTATACGCTACGACGTTTTATACGCTATTCGTACGTAAAAAATTAAAATGGTCAATTGAAATATTTCTTAGCTCCAAGTAGTTCTAACTTAAAACTGTCAAATGATATCGTAAGATACTCTGAACTCTTTCTTACTCATCATTTGCCCCAACCCACGTTCCTCTTGGCGCGGTACAGCGGTTGTGGTCAAGATATAGGAGCTTATGTATTCACTAGTCCTTTTGATCGGAAAAATTTAAAACCTCGACCAATAAATAAAGCGGCTGAAAACATAAACTTCCCTGAAAGAGATTTCAAAAAATTTCAAAGGTATGTAGTCGCTCAAAATTCAGCATTCGATAGTAAAAGCACGCAAAACGAATACGCGCACGATACAAAGTCACTTTTTGTTCCAGGGATGTTAAAAATGTAAAATATTATAGGTTGGCAAAACCCCATGATCGAAAGGAATTTAATTTTACGATTATGGCAGCCCTTAAATCGATATAGTCTCGGAGCTGGATTGATGAGCTGGAGTGATTCTGATTTTGGTTTTTTTATCTTTAAAAGTATTTTTTTAAGTTTTGCAATTAAGTTTAAATTTAATTTAATTATAAAAATTATTAATAATATAGTTCTTATCCAATAATAAAGAAAAAAATACCCGATTTTTATCTACTTACCCGACATTAATATTTTATTTTTAACGTAATCTCCATTCCAAGCTCAAATTGGCGTCAACGGGGATTAGTGAACAAATAGTTCACTAGACGGGTTTGTTAACGAGGAAAAGTGGAATAAGCCGATTTTACCTAAGATACACGCGAAATTATACGAACACAAAGTTAATTTTAAAAATGGATGGATTTTAACTAAATCCGCCACCTAGCGATAAATAATGCCAACGCGTTTTTTAGGTTTGCATACTCAAAATCAGGAATCTATTTGCTAAGACCTAGATGTCTGTCCATCTGTCTGTCTCCAGGCTGTATCTCAAGGTAACAACTAGAGAGTTGAAACCTTCATAGATTTGTAATATATCTATTTCCGAAAAAACAATAAATACAGAAAACAAAATAAAAAAAAAAATAAGGGGGGATCTCTCGTGTTTTTTGCCATCTTCTTTTGATAATAATCTACATCGTGCTACTAATACGAAACCCTTCGTGCACGAGTCCAACTCGCAATTCGCCGGTTTTTATTATTTCCAAGACTGTTGTGTAATTTCGGACAGTCAATGATTTTCTAGAGAATGTATTATCGTTGCAGTATAAACTCCATACGGTACTACAGTGAAATTGAAGGAAAGATAAGAGTGTGTAGATAAATTTTCACGGACACTTTTTCTGCAAAATAAAAATTACCATAACATTTGCAATTATTAAAAAGTATTTGACACTTTTTGCAAAAGTAGGCCAATTTATTTCTAACATAGCTACTGTTCAGTGACTATATTTGTTCCTCAAAATAACCTCGCTAAACAGTCATAAAATAACTTAATAAATTTACATAATTTTTAGTGCCCACGAAATATTCATCACAGTCTGTTTTGGGTTTAGTGATGTCACAGGCACGCGTCATGGCGGACAGTTTCGGATATACAGGTTAATAAAAGGGAAATTTTTAAATTGAAATTATGGTAATTATTTGAACGAAAATCAATATATTTGGCAATTTCACTAATCAAATTGTCATAATGATACACTCTTTTAATTTTTTATTCATAAGGGCTACTAGCCTATTTTATATGCAATAGTGGCATGCCATTTAGGCATACATTTGTTCTTTCCTTCTACGAGACTACAAGGTTAGTATAAATGAATTTTTAAATTTATAAGTTAACATTGACATTGCATAAAGACAATATGACATGTATTGTAAAGAAAATTCATATCACATTAAAAACGGGCACGCAATAAGGGTTCCGTACCAATATAGAGAAAAATTAGAAATAACACCATGTGCTTAAATAGCTATGACAATTAATGTTATCATGTAAGCGATAGCATGATTTAGGGGACCAGTAGCGACATCTGTTACCAAAAGAAATATTAACTTGTTTTATTTTTCGTTAAAGCGGCAAAAGAAATACATCTGCGAAAATAGCCTAGCAATTAACGTTCTTGAGGTGTATGCTTGGAGACAGACAGCGAGACAGACGTTTTTAACCCCGTATATAATGATAGTTCTACTTTTATTTACTTCTGATTAGTATCATCGAATGCATAATTTATATCCCTTAAATTTTTCCCCTAAAAATTATGGTTATATGCTTATGTACCGGATGTGTAATTAATTTATTCATCTCATTTGGAATAGATTAGTTAAAATAAGTCTAATCAAGAACGTAAATAGTGGGATACATAAAAAGAAGGTGAAGGCACGGGATGTTATCCTGAAATTAAAAAAAATATTTAATCGGCGTATTTTCAATCCCTAAAAAACTTAAAAAAAAACTCTATCGAATGCTGAATTTATAAAAGCAAGTCAATTTAATGGCATACCAAAATATCTATTCCTCATTATAAACTTGTTCAACATTCATTTGGTATACCACTAAGTACCAAAAAAAGTTCATAACATTTTTTGAGAATACAATGAGCTAAGCTAAGAAATTAATTAACAACTTCAATTTCGTACTGCTTACCAAATAAAAAGGTGTTTTAGATATTAATTTGTTTGACAATATTTACCAGCACAATAAACCTACTTACCACTAACACATATTTATTCCAGATAAAGTTGAGCAATGTAAAAAAGATAGTATTTAGTAATTAAAACCGACCAAGTGCGAGGGGGTCACGAATCACGTACGAGGGGTTCCGTACCAGTGCAAGCAAAAAATTGAGAAATCGTGATTTTCGTCGTTATTAAAAGTCAAATTCATCAGATCAGTAGCTATACTGGCGGTATAGTCGTCTAGTATTAAAAGGAAGAAACTGGCAAAAATTATTGTTGTATGAGAGAGCCCCCCTTAGACATTTGATTTAGTTTTTAGTATTTGTTGTTACAGTCGCAAAAAGTTTTCATATTGTGAGAAAATTTCAACTCTATCTATTATCGTTCTTGAGGTACAGTCCGGAGATAGACAGCTGGGCAGAACGGCGGGCAAATGGACAGACAACGTGTCTTAGAAATGGGGTCCCGTTTTTAGCGCCAGTGCGCTATCTTCATGCCCGATTTAAATTGTTTTTTAATTTAAAATGTTATCGTAAAAAAATTAGCACAGTATTGTATTTCTGTATAATGGACACTCCTCATGATACCAAGACTTTAAAAAAATTTTAGCTATGGGTTTTAATTGCACCTGTATTTTGATACTAGTTGGTGCCCGCAGGTTTGTAGCGCAAAAATTTGTATATCACGCAGGAACCGTACATTTTTTCGGTATAAAAAAATATCCTTTGTTGACCAGACCTAAAAGTTATTAAACAAAATAAGCTTTATTCAAATCCGTCCGACAAACAGATAAACAGACAACTTTTTTGTCGATATGTGTTCTATTACTGTTCACCCCTACATTGACTATTTTGAAAAATATTAAATGTACAAACACTCAAATTTTACTGTTTTATTATATTATGTATAGATATAGATAAACTCATAAAGATTCCAGTATCAATGCTTCTTAACTTCCTTGTGCTAGTAAAAAATTAGCAAGACATTCAATATTTCAATTGGTAAGCATTACATAGCTTAGGCTGCATCTTTGATTAAAATACTACATACTCACATGAAGTAAAGGCTCGTTTAACGTTTTTATGCTTTGGAGTACATAAATTGATCCAAACCACAAAAACTAACATTTGTACAGGCATGCCATATATACCAATACAATAAATATATTAATGCCGAAAATTGTCAAAAACTCTGCTTACTGAATGCAAGATCAGCCTTTTTCAGAGAATCAGTATTTATTACAGATTTACCTTTCAATGTGTTGTGAGGTGATGAGGTGGTTATTGCTTGACACATTTTGTACTGTCATTTCAGAAGTTTTTGATGGAGATATTTAATGCAAGGAAAATTACTTTTCTCTGTCTGTTCTGCTCTCAGAGAGAGCTTATAGAAGATATTATTTCCCCTGGAATAAATCCCTTATAAGATACTTAGGCCCGCCCGTGTATCGAAGTTGTTAACCCTTGCTATTGGGTCACACCTCTAGCACAACCCTCTTCAAGAGGTGCCGGGCCTGTAGGAATAAAATACAAGGCATTAATAAAGTGAAATACATCACGAGAGCCATCGGGAGCTTCACAGCTCAAGGCTCCAAAAATAGACTTAAAATAATAAGTAACAAAGATAGTTTATCTATACCTTTTAATAAGAGCACTGAGGCTTTACGATGGCTCTAGTGAGCTAAAGAGAGTTAAAATAGAGATTGCGATCCTACCTTAAGCAATGTGTTGATTTCCCTTAAGGAGGTGATAGGGAATCCTTCCTTCTCCTTTTCCATTTTGAGTCGTTTAAGAGCAACAATTTCATCTGTAGTTTTATCTCGTGCTCTATAGACAACTCCATAGGTGCCTTCTTCGATTCTGTTAAGGCACTGAAACTCCTCTACAGATCGACAACCCTATAAATATAATACAAATGCTTTCAGTACAAACATAAAACACATCTCTATAAGACATACTCGCCGTAAACTTTTCAATTTATAACATGTGGATGATACAAAAAAGTTGTACAAGTATTTTTACACTAGTTTTCTCCAACATTATGAAGTTTCCTTGATAGTTTTACATATATGTTACCTAGCATACTCATTACATATGCGCAAAGGCGTACATGCAATGCGCACGTAAGCAACAATGCTTTGCGCAAGTAACAGTTTAAAAAAAACAATTTTTTTAAACTGTAACTTTTCCATCAACATAACAAATTAGATATTTTGACACTTACATGAGCTCTGATGTGGTGCACTGTTTACTTTGTCAATTTTACTGCTACACAATGATAATAGAAAAAAATACTTTTTGATATCTATTAATCTCACTACTGATTGTATATTTACCTGTAACGCTGGGTAGTATGGCGGTAAAGCGTTCAATGCCGCTTCTTTTGATTTTATAATTTCTTCATCCTCTACAGGTTTCTCCTCTTCAGTACTAACTTTTCCGTTTTCATCAGGCAATGGTGGAGAGAATGAATGTGATCTGCTCCTACTTTTCGACCGGGATCGAGATCTGTATTACATTTGTTGATGAATTGAAGATTTGAAGAATTGAAAAACAAAAGTTGAAGAAAAAAGTTTGTTTGCATATAAATAGCTTTAAATTGCAAGCATGCAACATTATGATTTTCTTTTTGCTTTGGGTTCCTTACCTATTTGACCTTTCAGACGATGGGCTACGTTGTAGGGATTTTGGTGATGGTGATTTAGAGGTCTGCCTTGATTTGGGCTTATCAAAGTCCTCTTTTTCTTCTTCATCTTCCTTGTCAGATTTTTCATCCACATTATCATCAGATTTTGACTCAGCCTCAGAATCTGATGCTGTTTCAGAACTCTCTTCAGTGTCCGTATTGGAATGTTCACCTAAAACAGAAAATATTTTTTATTATTCAGTGATATAATAGTTTTTATTTATACTTCTCAAAATAAATTTCGTCTTTGATATCAATCTTTGTACCAATCTACCTTCATAATACATACTAGCACTAATGAAATCTTTTTACTTAAAGGTAGATGTACCTTCTTCAGGTTCAGAATGTGGTGATGTGCTTTTCATTTCAACATCACTAGCATCCGAAACTGTAACAACCGAGTCTCCATAGCTAGGCGAGTGATTGGTTTTGTTCTTTTTGTTTGCACCTCCATCAGGTGAAACAGAACGTTTTTTGCCACGTCGCCTACGCTCCTCTCTTCTAGCTTCCAGTTCTCCTCGGGACTCATGTTTCCTTTTCACCATCTCTCGTTCTAAGAAAGTAAAAAATGTTTAATCATTTTAAAACCAACCAACCCTGGTAGTAATTGTACATAATAAGGGACCATGCATAAAGTACATCACACATAAAGGGGGAAGGGGGTCGTCGAAGTGTAACATAGTGTAGTGTGCGTGGGGTGGGGTGTCCTCATGTTTGTGAGATCACATTTCAAATTTTGAAATTTTATTTCAAAATTTAAATATTGATGTGGTTTAAATTTGTAGATGTAAAATTGCAAATTTTGTGACTTCACAATAGAGGGAGGTCCTCAGAAATTTGACCACCTGTGACTAGGGGGGGGAGGGGACTTAAAGCCATGAAATTTGTGTGTCATACTTAATGGAATAATAGGCTACTTGACCTAATCTTTTGTTTCGTTCTAATTGTTTCATAATCACCAAAAAAAACTCTTAAAAATGTTGTTTGGTTATTTCGCCTTTTAAATGCCACCAAAAACACAATGAGTTTACGATCCGCCATAGTGTGACGTCACACTAGTATTTGGTACTCTTTATTCAAAAATGTATCCCAACTTTGCAATTTACGTGAGACAGGAGTCAGAACTTACAATAAAAAACCAGAAACTATTTTTAAAATGAATTTTAAAACTTAATATTTTAAATAATAATTTTGTTTTAAATTAAACAAAGTAAAAACGAAAAGTCTAGAGTATCATAAATATTAAACAAAAATGAAATATTATTTCAGCTAATTTCATGCTATTTTAATCATTTCTTTAATATTAATTATGTTTTTTATATTTTTAAATAAAAAAACATTAAACTACTACTGACATGACATCACATGCTAATCAGAAGTACCTTAAAAGCGTTTTTGTCAGTACATATAAAATCATATTTTTTTAATTCGACTTTATCAATCATAAGCTTTTTTTATGATTATATTGAAAAACGATTTAGGCCAAGTTTTACTTTAAATATAAGTTTCGTTATTGAAATATAACATGAGTCAAGTAGCGTATTAAATATACAGCATGAAGTTACCAACCCAAATATAAAAAAGTTTATATCTTACCAGCTTCTAGTAGCCTCTTTCTTCTTTCTTGTTGGTGCTTATCCAAGGATGACTGTCTTTCAGTTTTGGATGAATCCTTATCATAATTAACACTTTTTTTGTCCTGTGTTTGTAATTGTTTAGTTATTCTTTTACTTAGTAGCCTACTTCTTAAATCTTCTAATTCCTTATCACCTGAACTTCTCTCCCTGTTTTCTTTTTCATTATTTTGTGTTGTTTTACTTTCATCTGCCAACACTCTTAACCTAGATTCAATTCTATCATTTTCTAAATGTTTTCTATCAGCTTCGGAATATTTAAGTTGCCTATCACGATTTACATACAAATCTCTACTTCTCTGCATCTCTTTTTCTCTATAAGCTTCCTTTGGTCTAACAGAGTCTCTATACTGTGCATCTCTGTAGACTTCCCTTTCTCTATAATGTTCTCTTTCTCTGTATGGATCCTTTTCACGGTACAATTCCTTTTCCCTGTACAAGTCTTTCTCCCTAACATCCCTTTCTCTATAAATTTCTTTTTCACGAGTTTCTTTTTCCCTGTATGCCTCCTTTTCTCTATAATATTGTTTTTCCCTATAGTACTCTTTGGACATTTCTTCTCTTTCAATGTTTTTAAGTTCACCTTTATTTTTTTCTGGCTTATCACGTTCCCTGTAGAAAAACAATTAGTTGTTTGTACATGCCCAGAGCAATGAGTCAGACCTTAAAATATATTTAACATTAGTCAATGAAGGATTTTAGTTAAAACTCTAAAACAAATAAAAAAAGGCTTACCTGTATAGATGTTTCTTTTCTTTTCTGATAGTTTCCTTGTATCTATCCTTGAGAGATCTCTTATGACCTCTTTTGTCTCTATGACTCCTGACAATGGCCTGTGGTGGTTTTATTACTAGGGAATCTGCATTATCTCGATCTTCATCAGACAAGCTAAAATTAAATTTATATACACTTTCACTAAGAGTTTTGTTATATTTGTTAACACTATTTTTTCTTGGTATTTACCAGATAAATTAATAAAAATCTTCAATTAAACTATTAACCCTCGCTATCAGAAAAAGAAACAACTCTAAAATGGATCTTGATGTAGCTTAGATTGTACTTGTATTATGAAAACAGGCTGAGATCTAGAATTTAAATATCCCATAGATTGCGCTCCACCATATACAGTAAAACTTATCATAACTTATACATTCAGTACATTCTAACTAAAGTTTAGTTTCAATCAATAGATTCTCATAAGGTTTGTGTTAAGCATAATCAGGAAATAACCTCCACTTCGATAGCAGAACGTTTGCTTCCTTCAAAAACCAATGCGTCATAGTTAAATGCTGTAAAAAAATATATCATATTGTCATAACATATATCAAACCTAAGTGTAAAACTTACCTAAAATCCATTTCATCTTGTGCAGGACTACGTGCCAATTCTCCATCCTCACTTTGATCATCCTCGTAGTTACTCATGGTGGTTAACGTTCAACCTATAAAACTTCTCGAGTTTTTTCTAAAGTAGAAATAGAACTGCAAACTTAACTTTGCAACACTTTTTAGAACAATCTAAAAGATTTGATAATTTTAACACTGATTTACAATAATTCACAAAATTTCACCAAGCTTCGACGCCATTTTAAAATATTTCTGCTTTTCATAGACTATAGACACCAGTCACTGTAAAAAATGTCTATGCCTTCTTAGAGGGCACCTAGGCGGCGTATAAAAGAGATAAGTGATAACAGGTCACAAAAAATATTTATACGCCGATCCGATAAATTGGTAAAAACATATGGACTGACAGATAGACATAACCAATGTGTAAGGGTTTTATACTGCTTTAGCCTGTGAGCGAGTAGACATTTTTCGCTTGTTAACTTTGGTATTTCGTTTGCTATAGTGTCCATTAGGTCAAGCGATATCATCTTTGTCCTAAATCATCTAATTGACACACCAGTGGAATCAGCTTTAATCAAATTTAGTTGGGTGATAATTATCACAAATGGCTTATTAAACACGAATAAGGAACTGATTAAATTATTACTTATTTTTTCAAACTAAAATACTTCCTTACAAGCTCAGAAAACTTTATTAAAAACTTATGCATATTTTATGAGTTTGACGCATTCTTTGGTCGTAATAATAATAAACTATAAAGTTTATTAAGTAGCGAAGCAACAAAACTCAATAATATGTTGCATAAAACATTTACTGAACACTTTGATTAACACTTTTATCACATAAGCAGCAGGACTTCAATGTTATGAGTTATGACCGGGTAAGCGGGTCTAAGTATTACACGATGTTCGTCTTTGAATGTCATATTATGGCTCCCTCTTTCTTACTCTATGGGTTTTGTTGACTTTTGGTTCCGGAACCCTAAAAATGCTGATTATTGTAATTGTTATAGTGGTTGTACACACTCGCTGAGACACAACGAGACCGCCGGAGTGCGAGAGTTTAATGGAGACGAGGTGAGTTTACACTCTCTCACTCGGGCTGTCTGTGTCTCGGCGAGAGTGTATAGCCTCCATAAGCGGATACACGGTACGCGTCTCGTCTTTAACAGAATTAAATTTTAATGCGATAGTTTCGCCAAGAGACTCTCGCCCGAGTCCCGACTCCCGAGTCTCGAGGGCGAGAGTGTACAGCCCCCATTATAAATAGTTTATTTCTGACGTTTTTAATGTCAATGTCACTTGTCATTTGTCACAAAAATCGATGTTGTGGGATGATTATGTAGAGAAAAATACAAAACAATTTAATTTAAAGCAACTAAATACTAGTATATATTTCGTTTAAGTACGAAAGTCTACATAAAATTAACAACTATTTCATTACGCGCAATGTTTTGGTAAATTACATAAAATATAATTAAAAATGGTAAGAATAATTATTATGCCTTAGAAAATCTTACATTTTACCTTAGAAAAAAATAGTTGTTTTAATATTCACTACCCTTTTACGAACCATATAATTTATGAATTTGATCATTATCACCTTTTAGAATAGTAGGATTTTAAACACTATCGCTAATGCAATTGATAATAAAGAAGAGCTGAAAAAGAGAATAGAAAGTGGGAAAGGTATTTTGAAAGAACTACAAACGTGTGTTGAGAATTGTCAAAATCGTTTTGGTGGTAAATCTGAGTTAGCTACAGAGGATGATATAAGGTAAAGTTAAAAAGGAATATCTTTGTATATGAAAACTTAAGTCCCGCCTGTTATATGGGGTACAAATTTATAGAACTCAACAAACTATGTGCTTTTTGCTTTTTTATTCCAAATAAATGGGGTCTTGACAGATAAATATGAGTGAAAGTTTTTATACTTTACAATAACATTATCTGTTCTGAAATAAGCAGGTTTTATTTATTTAAAAAGGATAAGAATATTTATTATTTTAAGGCACATTTTTGTTTCTTCCTTTTTAGGATTGTTCACCTGTGTGAAAAATGGGAGAAAATTCTTTCACATGGACTTAAGTCAAATTTATCTAATTCTTCTATTCAAGACATTGTGACTGCTGGACTTAATTTTACATTTAACATTATAAATGTTGGTAAGATATCCTATATATTCTGAACTATTTGTCTCTATATTAATAAGAGATAAATGTTTAATTAATGGTTATTTAATCGGCCCTTTAACTTTTAAAACACTCTAAATACTTTAGAATGTTTTAAAAGATAAAAGTCTAATGTTAAAAAAACATTTATAGGAAATTCATTGTGGAGCTACAGCTGCCTGCATCTCACCAAACATGAAAAAGAAAGATTTAAAATACTAACCAATATTAATACACCGCTAGGGTATTTTAGAGCATTTCTAAGAGCAGCTTTAAATGAAAGATCACTTGTAAGGTAAATTAGCAATCATCTTTATTACTCTCATACTAATATTTCACTTTTTTTCTAAAGTTTTTTTTTTATTTTGATACTGATATTATAAATGTAAACTTCTTTTCACCACTTCACATTTAAATGGCTTGCAAATGTTTTTCATATAACTAGCTGATATCCTGAATTAGACTAAAAGCTATACATAGCACCACAGGGCATAGCTTGTATATTATTAAATATAAATGGCAGCTAAAGCCTGGGATAAAAGGTAGGAGATTATTTTTTAGATTCCTAAAATCAAGTAAAAGCAATAAGCATATGTTTCTAAATCGAACTATTTCTGATAATTTTTAATCAAAACACATTTTATGATTTATGCAGATATGTTCAAAGTTGGATTTCACATGGACTTCTTGGGGAATATTATGAAGAGGGTGCTTTGGTTAGAAGTCCTGAAGCCAATATCTTGCCAGGAGTTGCTGCAGGTACTTGCAATTACAGGTCATTTACATTATTTAGTAGTAGTAACCTTACAGAATTAAGAAAATCGTAAAATTCAGCTGTGATTTCGAATGGCGCATAATTATGAAAGAATGATAAGACTGTAATGTGTGTGTCAAATTTCAGGCTTATCAACTGTGTTGTTTGCATTATCAATTGACAGGCCCGAATTGAATGACTCACAGCACTCAAACCAAACAAAGGCAGAGCTTGTTATACCACTTCCAACACCAGTAAAGCCCTCAGGTAACTCTAAAAGAAAACCTCTGAGACAAGTAATATCTTTTGACAAGGATGAAAAGAACAAAGAAATGAAAGAAAAGAGACAATCCTTGGAACCAATCGATGGATCCCCTGACTGCTCGTGGAACAGTGCTCCCCCAACTTGCCTTAACTCTCCAGACCCTAAGATACAACCTAAAGTAGCTTCCAATAGTGAACCGACTAGTTCTGATAGTAAGTCCGGTATCAGACATTTCTTTCCCGACGGTGTCAAGGGAATTGAAAGCCCGCTACAAATTCTGTCAAAGCTCTCTGAGAGTGCCAAGGAAATGTTTAAACACTCCCAGAGTAGCATTCATAGCATGGACAAAAGCACTCACTCGAGAGACGACGACTTGAGTGTGAATTGCTTGAAATTATCAGAAAGTGACAGCGAAGGAGTAGCAGGCAGTATTGACGGAAGCAACTCGTGTTTGGAGCTTTGTTTCGAAGATGAGAGCATTCCAGACGACAAGAGTCACTCGTCCATCTTAGATATTAAGGAGAAGGAATTTTTGGCGTTGCAAACTAAGTGTAATCAAATTGAATTACGAAGTAAAGAAAAGATTATGAGGTTAGAAAGAAATATAGTAGATTTAAATAAGTAAGTTATTGCAGTTTTTAGTATTTTCGTACACACAACTATAATCCTATTTCTAAAATTAGAAAACAAGTTATCTTTGTAGAAAAAATATTTGGAAAGCAAAGTTTATTAATTAGCTACGCCATTTTTTTCAGGGAGAATGATAGATTAAAAGAACAATTAAAGAACTACATGTCTGCTGTTGAAATGGGAATAGCTCTTAAAAGTGGTAATGGTGAGGAAGATGAAGTTAATCAGTACGAGAGGAAACTAGTTCAGGTAATACATAAGAGGTAGCTTCAAATCAAGCCTTACGCCTGGTGTCTAGACAGCTCTTAATACAGAACAACTCCAACGAGAGACATTATACATTTTGACACCTGTTTGAATATTAAATTATCTAAGACCCGAAGCAAATTAATATCAGAAACAATCATCAGTTTTTTTTTCAGTCATTTTAATAAATGAATTGTTCAATGGCATGCCTACGAAAGGAAGCCATGGTACCATTTATTTTAACCTCTTATCAAAAGCGATCACTCATAGAAAAATGTATATTTTGTACAAAGAATAAGAAGAATTATACAAAGAACCAAATCGTAATTGTTGTAACAGCTCTTTATAGACGTGTGACAGAGATAACGCTCTACGCAGCCGAAATTAGCCGATTTTCTCTTTCCAAAAGTCGATGTACAATCATTATTGCCGGGTACTGTATATTCCGTAGATCTGTTAATCGGCTCTCTACCTATTTTTAAACGTCTAACAAAGTGGGCATGGGTTAGCTAGCTAAAGTGTATATATATTTCCGAGCTCGTGACCTCTTGAGCCGAAGCCCTCGTCTGCCGTCCCCTATGGACACTTGTAACAGCAAAAGCCTTACAAGTGCGTTACCGGCCATTTTGATAAAGAAATAGGTTACGGAAATAAGGATGGAGAATGAGATGTACGGAGGTTGGGCATATGGTAATCGAAAACACAGCGTCTTCACGTCAGATTTCTGTGAGGCCTTGAAATCTATCCGGGCGAGTGTCGAAGCATGTCTCTTCTACGGCAAAAAGGTTAGATATTAGAGCTCCAGAGTAATATGGAAAACGCGTTCCAGGTGGCAGAAATGCACGCGGAGCTGATGGAATTCAACCAGCACCTGCAGAGGCGGCTGCAGGACCTGGAGGGCGGTGTGGAGGTGCTGGAGTGCCCCTCCACCAACGTCAAGGCCTGTATCCCCGCGGCTTTCCTCGTCGGCAAGAAACCGCACACGTACCATGTCTATCAGGTGTGTAGGGTTTTATACTGACCTCTTGTTTTTAAAGATTTTTTAAACGGTCTTAAATAGCAGTAGTTAAATAGTAGTAGTTCAATACAGCTTTTACTTGTATACTAGCTTTTGCCCGCGGCTTCGATCGCGTGAAATTCGAAAATACCTTAGGATCATGATGTTTTTCTAAGACCAAAGTTACTCTCCATGCTTTGATCTAAACCTCCGCCAAAAATCAAGTAAATTGGTTGTTACGTTTTGGCGTAACGGAGAGACCAACAAACAAGCAAAAACAAAGTAGTAGACAGTACAAGACATCAACATTTTTTTTACATTCTAGATATTCCTCAAGGTGGGTCTAGAGGAGTGGAACGTGTACCACAGATACGCGAAGTTCTACGAGCTGCACACGCAGCTGAAGAAGTGTCATCCTGACATCGCCAGCTACAAGTTCCCGCCCAAGAAAACGTTGCGAAAACGAGTAGGTTGCTTCGATATTATTTAACTATTGACTCAGGAGCACTGAGCAGTACTCCGTAACCGTTTTGAGACTCAAAGGAACGAATCGCAATGTTTTTTCCTATTCTAACAAACGTAAAATAACGTTATAAGAGTAGGACGGCGACATTCGGTCGAGTCGGTCATTTTCTTTATGATATTTAGGGCTTGCCCCTTAAATATCATAAAGAAAACGACCGACATGCAGAAGTGTTACCTGATGGAAAGCAACTGCCGTCGCCCATGGACACTCTTGACATCCGAAGAGCCGCATGTGCGTTACCGGTCTTTATGAGGGAATAGGGAATGGGAATAGGTACAGGAGATTAGGGAAGTTGGGTCACCGGTAAACTCACTTACTGAACGAAACACAACACAACGCCTTTTCACGCCAGTTTTCTGTGAGGCCGTGGTATCACTCCGGTCGAGCCAGCCCATTCGTGCCGAAGTATGGCTTTCCTAAGGCAATGAGCATCCGTATTATGTACTTGAGATCGGAAAATGTCTCATTGGTACACACCTCCACCGGGGTTTGAACCTGCATCCTCTCGAGTGCGAACCAAAGTTTACCTACCCACTACGCTACGGACGCACTAAGGTGTTCATCATTACTTATTTTCATCCATAAATCGTGGGTACAAATGTTTAAACTTAATTGTGCGTGCCATGTATGGGAAAACCTTGTTTATTCTGACGACGACCACCGCGCCATTGTCACATGAATGAAAGTTGTATGTTGTAGCGCACGCACACAAAGCCGCGCGCACAACTAAGTCGAACTATCTGTAAAACCGCGTGCTACAGCTAGTTAACATGTGCAGGACCCCCGTGTTGTTGAGCAGCGTCGCGTGTCGCTGCAGTCGTACCTGCGTCACGTGTTGCTGACGCTGCCCGAGCTGCGCGCCTGCACGTCGCGCACGCAACTCGTCACGCTACTACCATTCTTTGGGTACGTATGTGTGGGATCGTGGCGACCAATGGGTCATTTCATGCATGGAACTAACCACAGATAATACAGAATAAAAAAAATATTTTAAATATATTTTTGAATTCTGTGTTATTTATGGTCTGTTCTATATGCGCGGAAATATTTTTGTCAAGAAAAGAACTCAGAGTTCGGAAAGGTTATCGCACCTTTGTCAGTACTGAATATTATGAATGAGCGTAAGCGAATGTACAATAGGCTATCAAAGAATAATAACTTACTGAAAAATTTACGTTACTTTTATCGTATGACCAAATTGAAATTGTCCTTACAGTGAACAGTGTTGTTTATAACAAGGTGTAAAAAGTAAAGCCTAAACACTTTAGGTTTTTTGTGATTTATATGAACAAACTCATGTCGCTGGGCCATGGCTACCTTCACACCCTATGTGTAACAAAAATTAGTGAAATTTAAGGATCGTATGTGTCCCTGATATAGAGCTCACTGTGAAAGTAACAGCGAAAAAATTTGTGATTTGTTTGGGCAAACTCTTGTCGCTCGGGCGCTTGGCTATACAAATCACGAATCTCTTTTTTTCGCTTTCAGCGCTGCTATTTTCACAGTGAGCTCCATATCAGGGATATATACAATCCTTAAAGTTTTATGACTTACTTTTGTTACCCTGTATAAGGGACACATACAAACCCTGAAGTATCATTTTGTTTAACACTCTGTATAATAATACCCCGTACACACATGTGATAGTTTTGATAAAATGGTTACTTCAAAATTAATTTCAATTGATTGTGAAATTACTGTTTTGCAAAATTAGTAGTTATTTTCGAGAAAAATGACAAGATGAATTACTCTTCGCAATATTATACTAAGTAGCCTTTTTAGGCTCGCTGTACTTGAGATAAAGTAGTTATCTGTAAATTACTAAAACAATATACATGGTGGTAATGTGATAGTAATTTATTGTATATGTATTTTACAGGATTTCGTCAACCACCAGAGAAAATGGATTGAGTCATTCTATAAGTCACCAGCCCCTAAGTGATACTTATGAAGCGCTTTGATAGTCAACAATTTTAAGAACAAAATAGCGGTACCTGCTGAATACATATTATTTTATTAACAATTTAAACCTGACACTCGCTTGTTGCTATATAATTTTATTATATATTTTGCCACTTTTTGGTTACAGTTAAATAAAACGCAATGATTTCTAACTTTGACGGTTAAGGCCGTTTGTCTACCGCACGCCGTCATCGTCAACGATATTATTTTGAACCGATAAAATGCCACTTTATGATTTAGGCTTGTAGGTTTCATTTTCTACCGATTTCGGCCTCGCGCCCATGTCATCGCTACTATGTGGAGTAAAATGAAGCACAAAGTCTATGACATACAGTGGCATTTTATCGGGCTGATATAATCTCGGTTGACGGTGACGGCGTGCGGTGGACAAACGGGGAAGAGTTGTCGAAAGTCCGACAGCGGCTACATAATTTCTTTGTGGAAATGAGTTCAAGTAGTTTCTAAACAAAACCCAAGAAAATATAATCTAGTAATTGAAAAGGATATTGCGGTTTGAAACTTATATGTTATTACTATACGATGCTGCTAGTCTTGTTTCTTCGAAAGAGAGTAGATAAGATATCTAAAGTCAATCATTTCCAATACCCATCTGTGATATTCTTAAGTTTATTTCAATATTCTTTATTTCATTTATTTACTTGATACTTTTTTTGTTTATGATGTTTAGTTAAAGAATTATCATTATGTATTTTATGTACCTATTTTATACTTATTTGAAATGAAATGCAAGTGGTGCAATGAAATCACAATCTTTATAAAGTTTGTTAAATATTTATTACTAATATTGAAATAATGATTATATTATTAATAACTCTGTAAGTTCGCCTCACTTGTGCATCAATAGATTGACAGTCATTTTTGGATAGCTGCTCCTGGGCTCGAATACAAAGATACTGTTGGTAGACACAATATTAGGTGTTATTAATAAGCCCTTAACAAAACATATTGCGTTATATGAGTTATTATTACTACGTAAGGTAATAATGATAATAATAATAATTAATAGTTACAAAACTGAACTAAATTATGAACGAAGGAACTGTAGTAGAAATTTTGACACAGAGAAATATTTACCAAACCCTGGTTATACCTTTTAAATTCTAACTTATTGTAGCTTTATGACGACTAATAATAATAATTGTAGCTTTACTTAGAAAAGAAAATTAGTATATAGTTTGTAACTAGTTTATAATTGCGCGGTGTCAGTGAATTTGGCATAAGTTTATTAAATAGTCGCTTTGATGGTACTAAGGGCCTTTTCCACCGATTACAGATAGTCTATCCACAGCTTTATTTAGCAGATGTTGTATGGAGAATCTGGCAAAAAGTAGTGGATAGCCTAACAGAAACTTTATCAGTAAGCGGTGAAGCAGGCCCTTAACTAGTTTCCACTTATTATGGATATACAGTTATCGAATTTGAATCGATTCTTAGTGCAGAAGAGCTTTCGATATTTGATTTAAAATTATTTTTGAATGAAGGTTGGCCTATTCGATAATCCCTTATCGGGTGGAACAGTCAAAAATAAACTCGTGGCAAAAAAACTTAGGCACCGGGCATTTGACGTATAAAAGTTGTAACTATAAAGCTGCAATTTTATTAAATATTTTTATACTATACCAAATAAATATAAAGATTATATTGTTATAGTTTCACACTAATTTTCAACGTTTTGTCTTCATCATATCGAAAGGATAGCCTAATCTTATCATTGAAAAGAGAATGTGGTTAATGTGATTGTTTTGTGTGTGATTGGAGTAAATGCAACGAATTAATATCAAGTATTAATTGATTGCCCTTTCAATGTAAGCTCCTAAAGAGAGGTTGATCAAGGATCTGATTTTCGAAATGAGTACAAGGAATTGTAATATTTTAAAATGGTTACCAAATGTCATGATAATTATTGTTGTTTTAATAAATAGAGATACATAAATATGCAGTTGTATTATTTTCATCCCATGCGGTATCACTAACACCGACTATGAACAGGATAGATCTGGAAATTGGGTTGGTATAAATAAAAATCTCAGTAGCAAATTAAATTCATAGTTTTATTTTAAAATAAATAAAAAAAATCAAGAAAACACTCGTTTGGAGAATTTTCCTTATATTAAATACATCATACAAAAGATGTCAATACAAACTAAATCACTTGGTGCAAAGGCAAGCCTGTCGGTTCGTAAAACCGATATTAGCCTCTCATACACATTCAACAAAAGAAGTTACTTATGACTCAACAAAATTCTGCCTTCCTCGTGGAATGCATTCGTAGGCATCTCCCAATTTCGAATAGTACATATGCATTTGATCATGATTCTACTTTGTAAAAAAGAGGTATATAAAAAGCGTACAACACTTCAAAAGTGAAAACAAACATGATAATTTAGTTTTTTTTATTTGCTTTACAATAAATAAAATAATAAAATCAAATATCTAACTTAAGTATGAAATAATTTACTATAACTTTACACCTAAATGATATAATGTATTGCAACACGATCGAGGAGCCGTGGAACGCGCTTCGGAACGGACTGACGATTTCGACTGACGAATAATATCGAACAATAAATCTAGTGGTTGTGATTTATCTTTGGCTTTCTGGTGCGCGCCCGTTCCAGGACCCCTCCCGACGCAGCGTGAGGTGCGTACGCGCTAACATCTAACGATATCTCATCATAAGTACTTACAGAGTTACAGATCTACCGAAAAGCTGATGCGTCCTAAAAGCAAATAGAGAACTTCAACCGAATCGAAAGCGGACGTACGACGATACGATAAGCCGCGAAAGGAATTCAAAAAGCATTGGGATCTGTCGGAACGATAAAAGTAAATGAACGGACCGAGGGAAGCCTTCGCCGATCGGACAGTCGCGACGCGGCGCGGCAGGCCGACGCGCGGTAGATAAGGACGGGGGAGCCGCCAACACGCACGGCGCTCGTTCGAACCGGCTGGCGCTCGACCGGGGAAAGACGTCACGTTTTATTGTCATGCTATCGACTTCATTTAGCCGAGCGTTTGCAGTGTTGGTCCCCACGCCGCCCCGGTTCGGACGAACGTCGCGGCGAGTTGTAACCAGAACGTATTGCGTTTAGTCGAAAGAGATTTTCATATTCCGCGTCCGAATATAAAAATCGCCCACTAAAATGTCGGTAATCTATCTGGCGCTGTCGTTACCTAACGGCTGAGAACTTGCTGGTGCAGCAAGTCGCCTAGGTAGCGCTCGCACGCGCCGGCCAGTCGCGCACCGCTCGCGAGACGGTCTGTATTGGTATCGATTTTTACAGTATGCGACAAGAGTATAATTTCATAAATTTTACGCCTAATATTCTAATGTGAATCTCTCAATAATTTCATGTAGAACGTTAAAATTTTTTATTTAATAATTTAACGAATAATAGTGTAAAAAAACGATACCACCCGATTCTTTTCACACGATCGGACCGCGTCGCGATTGTTTTGTTGAAAGTTTTGTTTTAAATTCCATCGCCCGATACACCTCCGTATGAGGTCGTCCTTCGTTAACTTATTAAATGCTCGCATGTCGGCATAACAACGCTTATCACAATATAAAAATATATATTAAAAGAAGCTTACACTAGAACTACACATCAAAGATATACTCTGGTCTGCATCTGCCACCACACTTGCAACGCTACAACCACGAGAATAATATTGGTGATCTTTTTGTATTTTTTTTAATTTTTTTTATTTGTGCGGCAGCATATGCAAGTATGCAAGTAACTCACGACTCTCTAAACATACAGTCATCGCGTCTAGCGAATGTTTCGCTTCCGACGAGGAAGAAACGGCAGCGACCCAACACTCTTCGCTCTGGTAACTGGCTCGGTGTTTTGTACTGACAGTTTCGTAGACGTGCCATTTCTTCCCATTACAACTAATACGATGATTTAGCACAAATTTATATAAAGCACATCAGAATGAAACTTAATACTTTCCGCTCTATCATTCCATAAAAATATAACATCTGATTATATTAAAAAAAAAAAAACAATATTTTAATATGTAAAGGAAAACCTTCAATGTAATAAATATAAGTGAACTGAAACACGCGCCGCACCGGCGCCGATACAGACACGAATGGCGGAAGCTGAATCTTTACTAAAATACATGTGCACTTAGTGATCTTAAAGATTAGATAGCTCGAAACGTTAAGCCTAAAAGGTTTCTACGATATTTTTAATATTTTTGTTGCAGCTTACATTAGGCTTTCGTAAACATTATTAGAATTATTATATGGGTATATTTTTCAAGAATGATTTTGCCGCCTTATGCTAGAGTACATCTATAAAGTTTCAGTATGATTCTCTATGACGTTACGGCTGTCTCTTCAACTTTCCTCTGTAAAGTAAAACACACGTTAAAAATATAGATCAATCATTTGGCACTAAATTTGTATAAATATAATATTGTGTTTAAGTGTATAAAGTTAAAATTACTTACTCAAAGTATGTTCACGTATAATTATATGTAATTAATTTTAGCTATGAGTTGTGTGAGTGTATGTGTAATCGCGTACGTACAGGCAGTGTTGTAACTGACTCGAGCCTTTAGTCCTGTGAAACTTTAACTACCCAACGACTCCATTCCTTATTTTTATTATTGGAAGTGAAAGTATGATATTATACCCAATATACAAATAATAACAACAGAACAATAATATAATATTTTGAATTTTACACATATTTAATATTTGTACAGTGAACTAATATGTAAAATACACACCCATCACCCAAATAACATTTTTGTGACTTTCCTTAAACTCTAACCACAACTGTTGTTGTAGGATCAGAAAGAGCTTAGGACTACGTTCCTCAACTTTAAAACCAACAAGCCAAACATATTTAACGAATACAAACACAACAAAGAAACACAATAACACAAAAAGTACTAACTAAAATGTTTGTCACTCGAGTCAAGCCAAACTATATATCTATAGCATAGTCTTTTTAAGACTAAATTTATGCAATGTTCGAATTGACAACTACTGCCATAAAGGCATTGTCATCATCATCTATCTCAGAAGCTGTTCTTGTAGTCTTGAACGAATCAAATGCGAATCAAACAAAATTAAAAAAAAATAGCTATTTCAGTCTTTACTCGATTTGTACCACAACGTGCGTCTAATGGACTCGAGCATTACAACGTGTGCGTGTACGTACCGCGCGCGCCAACGACAATGGATTTACGTTTGATATCGTGCGCCGGCGCTGGCCGCACCACGCCCGCTGCGCCCGCCAGGTGACCGCCGCCTGCGCGGATCGGCTTCGCTGTAATACAAAACATATTAATATTAGAATGGTTTTTATAAGTAATATCGATCAAGGATCAAGAGCCTCGTTATACATCTACATTAAAAAAACATATACTTGTTTTTAATCCATCCATAAGACATTTAGTTTGACTAACGTTAACAAATTTAAATGATTTTTAAGACATAATATTATTTTCCATCTTTTTAGTAAAAAGTGGACCCGTGTGAGTTTCTTACGCCGGTTCTTCTCGCCGGGTCAGTTCCTGAACCGGTGGTAGGCATCGAAGCGAAGTTAATCTTCACTTTCAGTAACCTCATTCTACGAAACGTCGCAAGGACTGTTTTACATCGGTTTTTTGTAAGGCCGTGTTACTCCTCAGGTCGGGCTGGTCCATTCGTACAGAAGCATGGCTCTCTCTCTCTCTCTTTATCTAAATAGTATTTACCAATTTGTGCCTGCACGCCTCGGCGCGCGAGGTTCTTGGCGCGCACCGCCTCCTTGATCCTGTCCACCTCGAACTGGTACCGCTTGCGGTCGCGCATAGCACCCTCCTTAGCTTCCTGTAACAAAACAAATACTCTTTTAGATACGCAGTTATAGGTACCAAATTTGTTTTTATTAGTTTTTTACATTTAAATGTGAAATTGCAGCATGCATTTTAAACTCGACAAATTTAACTAAAATATTTGTAAGTGACTATGAATAAGTCCATTTGTAAGTGAACAAAGCGCTTTATAAACGATATTCTAGAAAAAAGTTAAAGTACTAAAAAGTTATAGCAAATTTTTCGTCCTCTTTATTTTATAAAAGACGTTTAGAAATATAGACATTGCAGAGAAACCGATTATAATAAACTTATGAATTACATACGCATGAAAATGTGTAAATCGTAAATTTTAAATATCATCAAAGTAAAACATAGTTTGTGAAATCTGACCTTGAGCGCGGTCTCGAGCGCCTTGACCCGCTCCATGGTGGCTCGTAGCCGCTTCTCGAGCTTGGGCAGCTCGCAGCGCAGGTCGGCGTTGTCGCGCACCAGCTGCTTGTGCACCTTCGTCAGCTGTTCCAGGTTGTTCTCGAGGAATGAGATCTTCTGTTTCTGCGCGAGCGAGCCGCCCTCCTCCTCCGCGCCCTCCTCCGAGTTCGTCGACTTTTTGATGCGCGCCTGTTCACGGCAGTTTGTAAGAATCAAATTTACCAGGATATAACTTATTGACTAATAGCTTTATTTATTTTTAAGACTGTCTATAGCTACTACATATAACACTTTTTAGCAAGTTATTTCCCCAACATACCAGAGATCAGAATAAAGAGATGTTTTATGCTACGACAAAATTGTCTGAAATTTGAAAACACTCTCATCATAGTTTCATTAAACACGACTTTTCGGAGACATATTGTGCGAGGTATCATTTACACTATAGTTAGAAAGTGATTTTACAAGTTTCATAGTTTTAATAGCTAGTTAACGTACCTGCAGGTCCTGGACAAACAGTTTCCGCAGGTTATGCAAGGTCTGCAGCTCCTTAGCCACGGTGTCCTCGAGACCCTTGAGGTCGGCGCGGGCCTGCTCGCGACGCTCCACACTTTGGCTACAAACACACATCCCAATAAGCTAATATAAAACCTACATAAACTCGCTCGTGATTGGTTAGTTTAAATCTGTCACACGCAGCAAGCTAAGATTTGTGTGCGCCTTTTTACAAGAGGAAATGTTCGTGAAAATTTGATTGGGATCCGCGCACTAATTAGAAGAAATTTGTGAATTCATAAGGATTTTTATGTGTGTTAATATAATTTTATGAAGCCATATTACCTGAAACGTGATTGAGCTACTGCACGCACCCATCCATATTACGCCGCGCGGTGACTAGGCCGTGCTTTCGAATGTGCCGACTCCCGGCAGAATGAATATGAATGGGATACGTGCGGAATAAAATGACAAATCAAAAATAAAAAGCGAGGCGTCTCAATACCTTGCACTACATAGTACGTACTCACTCGATAAACAACATCACGACTATAAATTTAACTATTATCGAGCCATTTAATCTAGAATACTAAAATCGACACCGATCCGAGGAGCCCGTCTAGATTAAATCGCGGGCGTGACCAGCCCCGGCCCGGCGGGAACTTGGTGCAATATCGAATTTGGACTAAACGTGAATGATAAGACTTGCACAAGTTCTCGGCCTGAGGCGATAATCACTCGTCGGCATATAAGAGTGCACACTAGGGAGTGAACGTGGGAAGGAACAACAAATGCAGAAGGAATGTGGGTGCATGCGCTACATGATGTCCGCGTGGGACGAAATGCAAAATGGAATGATGTCGAGTCTTCGATTCTCATTAAATGCAGTGGATATCGTCTCCGAACGAAAGGCCGTCGGTAGTAGATATGGTCGACACGTGTTATACAAAAATATTTTAAGAAAAATATGTCACTCGTAAACTCTCTTTACAACTCTATGTACACGACTATTTACAATATTTCGAACGCGTTAATCTCACTCGTAAATGCACCTCTGTATAACGAAATTGTGCCAAATAATACTGTTTTAATTAAAAATTAACACAAAACGAAGTTCTATCACAAAACACGACTAGCGAGGCAGTGAATGTTAAGTTGTTAACCGCGTTCACCTACCGTTGTACAAATTAATTCTATATTATATTGACTAGTTACAGTATAAAGTGTCTAGTAGAATATCTAACAAGAGTAACAATCAACAGTGAACTACTCAACTAGTGTTAGAGTCGAGAAGAAAAAACGTTATTTAGAGGACCGCTACACATAATTGGTATTAAGTTCCAATAATCATGCTTTTAAATACACATGGAATAAACACAACGAACATGCTTAACTTTAGAAATAGTTACCGATCAGTAAAATAATTAAAATATCAACATTTACTCCTAATATAATTTACCTAATAAAAAAAATTACGTAATAATTTGGAAGCGAAGCCATCGAATTGTGAGGTAGTAGTCCCTAAAACAAGATTCTACGTATCGGGCACAGCTGCCTTATATAAATCTCATTAAATCTATAATACTTTATTGCCACTCGTGCTTATATAAGGCAGTTGCGGTGATAGATAAGCGATTCGTCTAATTCATGGATCTCATCAGCGCGGATCGCGTTAAATTAATTATTGTAATGTAAAGGCACGAAACGATAAATCGGTGCGCGGAGACCCATGACGGTATCACAGTGAAGGCGGCAAGCTCAAACCAAAACAACAATCTGTGGGTAGCGATGGGTGAGCAGGATCATGGTGACGGATATGAGCAGATGCAACTGGAGAGGGTGGATGTTGCAGGAGTGGCGGGGAGGGGGGGATGGGATTGCCGAGAGCGACTTCTCCTCCGCGATCGAAGCCTTCTCTATTTCGAGGCCCGCGTATTTCTCACTGGGAGAGATAATGTAGTCGTTATACTCGTCCTCCTTCAACGTCCTTCGATTGGCCATCTCTTTTTCGGCCTTGTCAAGGTTTCTGCGCGGCGACTTTACTAACATTAGCTCCTTGAGTTTCGCCGACTTGTCCGCCTCCTCGCGCTTCAGTTTGTCGTAGTCGTCCTGCAGCTGTTGGCGTGCGAGCGTCAGCTCCTGGTACGTGCTGTAACAAACATTACATATTTCATTATTAACCTTTTTATAACATTCTAATTAAATGTTTGTATGTAAGCCACCCACAACTAATAAGTTGGCAAATTTTGAAAAAAAAAATACAATTGGCGTTAGCCGTGACGTCTCCAGCAGCCGCTATAGGAACTTTCAAAGTAGTAATTCTATAAAAAATTTCAAAGTAGTCGAGTAGTTGAGTTTTTTACACTTCAGAGTTACAATAACTAACCCATTAATGTCCTAGACAAATGTCTTAACTATTCTATTTCTATGACACTAAAAAAGTATATCAGTAGTTAAATAATATTTTCATCTTAAATAATATTTTCCGTCTTATATTTTTGTAACGCTGGACTAGTGAATAATTAGATTGATTAGAAATTCAATCTAGTCACAACACAAATAATATTATAAACAGTATACTAACTCCTTGAGGTCCTGGTGCTGTCTCTGCAGGGCTGCCAGCTCGTCGCGCAGGGTTGCCAGCTGTGTGGCATGAGAGGCTCGCAGCTGTTCCAGCTGGGCCTCCAGTGCCGCCCGCACCTGCGTGTCGGCGCGCTGCTCCGCCGCCGCCTGCTGTACGCGCTCCGCCGCCTGCACACAAACATATATTTAAGCCAGAGTATAGATAACTAAGTAGGTCATCTTCATAAAGATGGACCGCACGCGGCTTGCATGTGTGCGCAGTGCAGCAACTTTGCGCCACACACAAAGTTGTAAGTCTCGAAAAATAAGCTGACAAAACCACTTAGATTGGTTTATATGTGAGTATGTTAAGAAAGCCGCGCAAAAAATATTACCATATTTAGAAAACATAGTATAATTTTCAAGATTTACTCACGAAAAGACAGACTTTTCTGACTGACATTTTATTAGGATCTGGAGGTATATCAGTAAGTGTTAATACCCCTTAATTACTGGCTAAGTAGTTAAAATTACAATATGACATATGCACATGTTACCTGCAGACGAGCACACTCCTCCCTCAGCGCGTCGGCAGCCTCTTCCAGCTGTCGCTTTTTGTTCTCGGCCTCGCGCATGGACTCGGCGAGAGAAGCGCACCGCGCCTCGTGCTGAGAGATCAGCAGTCGGCACTCGCCCAGTGACCGCTCGTACTCCTCGATCTGTATACGACGCGAACGGTAACGGGTTAATTTAAAAAAAAATTAAAAAACAATTACTGATGGACCGCCAAAATGAAAGACGAAAGAATTAAATGAATAAAATTACCACAAAATGAGTTTTTCGAAGCCTTATAGCTAAGTAAATATTTAAATTTGGCAAACTAGTAAAGACAGTTTTTGAAATTTTATTCTCTTCTTCAGTAGTTATGGAGATTGGAAGGGTATTCGTATATGGTAGGAATTTTGCAAATGCAACAAAACGTAACTTGATATTATATGGGAAACATGTTGTTACTAAAATGTAAGTGAAAAAATACATTACCTTTTTGTATTGTAGTACCTAGCAAGTTTAACATCACTTACCTTCTGGTTGGCGTCAATATTAGCGGACTCGAGGGAGTGGCAGCGTTGCACGATGTTCTTGACCTCGCTCTTCATCTTGCTGATGTGGAGGCGGGCAACGGTGAACTCCTCCTCCAGTTTGCCCACGGTGTCCACATTCAGCTTGAAGTCCAGCTCTGAGCCACCCACGGCCGCGCCTATCTCCGCCAAGTCCCGCAGCAGGTTGGTCAGGAGCTCCGCGATGCGCTTGCGCTGGTGCGCCGACATGTCGCGCAGCTGCTGTAGCTCCGCTGTCGCGGTTGCCAGGGCACTCTGTGTATAAATTGAGAATGTGATTGAAGTCGTATTGTATAACACGCAGATTAAATTACAAATCTAGGCATTTGTAAAATCCAACCAATAAACCTTATAAACTAGATTCGCCCGTGGGAAAACCATTCTTCAGCATAAATGGGCCAGCTCTCACAGCACTTGCGCTGTGTTTGATCCGAGTAAGTGAGTGGGGCTCAACTTCCAACCAGGGAGTAGGGACTTGAGCCTTCCCGACCCCTATTCTTTTAGCCTATTCCAATTGCCTCTAATTTATTAAAAAAATATTTTCATGTAGCAGTGACGAGGCAGAGTTACTTGAACAATAAAAAATGTTTAATCACACTTAGGACCGCGTAAACAATTACCGAGTTAAACTATCTGTACCACTAAGAACTCACTCACCTGCTTAGACTGCAGGTCCTCAGAGAGCTGGTCGCACTCGCGGCTCTTGCTGTCGACCTCCTGCGACTTCTGATCGTAGTTGACGGCGAGCTCCTCCAGCGCCTGCAGCACCTCCTTCACCTCCTCCTTGGCTGCCTCGTTCTCCTGCTGGATGCGGTTCATGTCGCCCTGTAGAGCTTCGTAGTCGCGTCTGTGAGACAATTCAAAATCATTTGTTATGAACCCTCTTACTAGTTGTAATTTTCAAAGATCCACTGTCATAAGTGACTGTTGTGGTGAAAATAAAAAATCAAGTTGTCAACTGAGCAATAGTAGTGAAAGCGATAATCTCGAATCTCGAAACGTAAGTTCGTCGCAACAAAATCAGTTGTACTGCGGGAGCTCTACTATTTCTCCCAGTTATAGTTGATATGGAAGAGGAGCGTAGAATGCCTATATGATTTTAAAACATGCTTCAATCTTAAATATCTTTAATAAATAGAACAATACGCACAATACAATATTTTCATGAAAATGAAATACTCTTTTATTTATGGCCAAAGTCTGTGATTTTTTTAATGAAACTTAATGGCCTAATAAAGAGAAATTTCTGCTAAATTGAAGTCTGTCATTAAATTGAGAATAAACTATATTTTTTGTTTGGATTTTGCCGTGGGAGATCCATGCTTCAGGGCGAATGAGCCGGTTCCACCGCAGTGATACCACGGCCTCACAGAAAACTGGCGTGAAACGGCGTTGTGCTGTGTTTCGTTCAGTAAGTTTACCGGTGGCCCTAATGCCCCTATCCCTATTTCCATTTCCTATTCCCTCATAAAGGCCGGCAACGCACGTCTGCTCGTATAGTATAAGTAACATATTTTTTTTTACATTTGTGGTCGAATTTGGACCACAAGGCGATCTCTAGTTAGAATTAAAACTGCCAAACTCCTCTACAAAAAACTTAGGTTTAGGCATAGTCTTTACATTTTTGTTAGTTTATTTAATAATTCGGTAGTAATTATCATTAAATATAACTAAGTGCGGGCGTTACTTTTTAATTTCAAGAAGATCTGGCATAACTTTTATTAACACCTTAAAAAAGTCGATTTAGTAATTAAACAATCTTTGTTATAAATTACTAGTTGACCCCGCAGACGTTGTCCTGCCGAGCTATTGTGAATCTAAACCATTCTCAGATCCCCTTGAACACACAC
>JAOTAV010000009.1:1113144-1141773 GCA_026546445.1 Cyclargus thomasi
ATAAAAATCTTAAATATGTGTATAGTATAAAAGTATTAAATATATTTCCGTTGTCTGGTACCTGTAACACAAGTCCTGCGGGTACTTAGCACAGGGCCAGATTGACGTGGTGTGAAGCGTCCATGGATATAATAATATAATAATAATAATAATTGCCAGTTACTATGAAGCCTCGCTGTAGCAGTGACGTATATACATTTTTATTTAAAGTGTTGACCAGTAGTTTCTGTCGTTCTATGTATCATGGGGGAAATTGAAAATGAGCCTGTTGACGGATATGTCATTTGATCCGAATATGTTAATTCCATGTAAGTCGCGATCTATCGGCTGGGTTTGACTTAACGCGACCAATTTACTTAGTTCCGCCTCTGTTTCAGCTGTCCTGATTGTATCTACAAAATCTTTTGACTTCCTAGAAAGCTAGAACGTTGCCACCCCCCATAAAAATACCGCCCACAAACCGCCTATACGGCCTGTTTATAAATCCAATACTGTGTTGTATCTAAGTATTTTTTTTTTTGTTCGTTGTGACGTCAATAAACTTTTGGGCATGCGGGTTTTCCGAGTTTCACGGCCATTGCAACATTGACCGACTCCATTAGGAAAATTTTTTCATCACGTTTTATTTTCTACTTGACGGCCTTAAAATGGAGAGTTACGTTAGCTGAGCTATTCCCAGATATTTTAACCTAAGGGTCTATCATACCACTTACTGGTGAACTACTGCTACTATCCACGACTTATTTGACAGATAAAGTATGAAGAATCTGTCAAATAAGTTGTGGAAAGCTCATCCAGCACTGATAAAGGGAGTGGTGAACCAGGCCCTTAGTAAACAAAAGTCAGCGCTTTATCAGGTTTTTACGAGAAATACAGTTACATATTAAATTTATATTCGGGAAATAAGGTGTTTGTTATTTCAGGGGCGTGAAGAGGTACAATAAGTTTAGCGGGCTAAAGGTTTATCAGGCTAGAATAAATGAGCTGTTGTAGGCCAAGGCCTACGGACGCAGTTTTCCTGCCTCTCAGGAAGGCAGCAAATTTCGTAGGTCTGCGGCGGCAGAAATAAGTGGTCTAAACTCCAAAATAATGTGTATCCCTTAGCCGGGTTTGGTGATTGACTTTTAATTTCAGAAATCATCATAAATTGCAAATAGTTGAAGCATACTAGGTATAATATCAAGATACATTAAATATAGGGGCGTTTTAGAGATTCAGGACGTGACTAAATTTAAAAAGCTATTCTTGAATGAGAGTGGAATTTCAGGATGCATTTTTTGCCTCGAGAGAGCGCAAGATTTTCGCCATAAAATTAGAATGTTACTAAAAGTATAGCTTTTGAATTATTATGAACTAAAGTAACAAGAGCTCAAAAAGGTATTTTGAGTTCTTGATAAGAACTTCTTTAGGCTGAGCGGTAATGTATAACTAGCATGATTATCATCGTGGGAATGTACCTAGGTACAGTCTGTCTACAGAAAACGCAAATTGCACTCCATAAATTGACATTAACGGGCAGCTTTACCTGCATCGAAACGATTTATCCCGAAAGTATTTAATTTCAATATAATTTCAAAATAAAATAACATGCTTATAGCTTACTCGAATAATGCTTTCGAATGGTGAAAGAATTGTCGGAATCGGCTCTGTAACTTCGGAGGTTGCCCGTCTCAAACATACACACGCTTGCCTCTAGAGCTCACTGTGAAAGTAGCAGCGCTGGAAGAAAAAAAATTGTTTTTGTATGGCCAAACTCATGTCGCTTGGGCGCTTGGCTATACAAATCACGAAAAAATTTTCTCGCTTTCAGTGCTACTTCTTTCACAGTGAGCTCTATATCATGGACAGATACGATCCTTAAAGTTTTTTCACTTTTTTTGTTACACTCTGTGTAATGCTAGTATTCTAGATAACCCTTATAATATACCCTATATACTCTTGTATATCTTTTTTTTATTGTTTTTGTGTTTGCTAAGAACTCGAGAATGGTTCGCTAATCATCCCGGCAGGGCGTCATCTGTCGAGTTCGCCATGAGTAACATATATTTGTCTTCCACAGAATGAAAGAGTTGTGAAGGACTATGTCCACATTAAAAGTGGATTACAATAACCGAAGAACTTACAGAATAAGGTCTGAACTAATAACAATGATAATATTGAGCAGAAACTATTGGGATTAACATAGTTAAAACTTAGTGTCGAACTAAATCCTGAGCACTAATATTACGGGATAAATCTTTCTAGGGTAACTATGTGACTTTAGTTGTACTAGAGGTCGCCTTGTGGACGAAATTCCACCATAAATATTTAAATCCATCGTGTAGAGGAGCTAAAAAAGAACTATAATTTACTCTCAATTCAATCACAGACTTCAATTTGGCATAAAGGTCTCGTGACGTGGCCATTAAATATTATTTTAAATGTGTCATGTCAAATATTGTAGTGTGCGTTGCATTTTATGTATTAAAAATGTCGAACACTAAAGCCTATTTTATTTAAAATAATATTGGTATTCCACGCTCCTTCTTCACATCAACTATAACTGGAAGAAATTTCATACTTATCTACGCGTCTTTCGTAAAAAGGTGTACAAAGTTTACCTCTCGTGTATTAATATATAGATAGGTAAAACCAATTTTGTGTTTGGCTTTGGCAGCGTATCGCTTAGAAACCTTTGCCTTGTGTATATAAGTACTTTTTTTTTCTCTTTTAAACCGACTGTTGTTGTTTTAACAACCTAACAAATTGAGGCATTGTAAAAAACTTTTTGCTTGGGCAATTAAAAGAAGTTTTTTCGTCGTGGTTGATCTACACCCTGGGGCCAGTTCCAAAACTCCAACGGTCACGGTTAACTAGAATTTTCTTTATCTAATGCCTTATTTGTAAAACTGACATAATGTTTTTTTTTATTTATAATGTAAGGAATAACAGGTAATAAAAATAAATACATGACCCAATCCAGTAATCGAGTCTAGCGCTAGACTACTCCTTTAATAATGTCAATGACCAAGGCTGGATTGGATCTGGCCATAGCATTGGTTATGTTGGCAAACTCCTTTTTTATTTCTTATAATTTTTAATAAACTTACGAATAAGTAGCGGTATTTTTTTTTCTGTTAGGTCCGCGGAAGCATCCTACAAATTCCCTATTTTCTTCTCTAGAAGTAAAATTTATCCTTTTATGATATTTAGGGGACAAGCGAGCAGACGGGTTTCCTGATGGAAAGCAACTGTCGTCACCCAAGGATACTCGTAACATCCAAAAAGTCGCAAGTGCGTTTCCGGCCTTTATGAGGGAATAGGGATAGAGGGATTAGGGCAGTTGGGCCACCGAAAAACTCACTCATTGAACGAAACATAGCGCAATGCCGTTTCATGCCAGTTCTCTGTGAGGCCGTGGTATCACTCCGGTCGAGCCGGCCTATTTGTGCCGAAGCATGGCTCTCCCACGGCAAAAAATTTCTTACAAGATGCTATAATACACATAGTAATTTAAACTACGACAATCATTTTACATCAAAATCTGTTTGCCATAACCTTATACGTAGACGAAACAATAATTTGGGAGCCCTTGTTTAGGATAAAAAATGGTAAGGGCATGTTTTATTTAATACCGGATCTAGTTTTACGATACTTATCCAACAGATAAAGTGACAAATTATGTTCTACGAATGTCCGATTAGGCAATTTAGCTAATAAACTCCGGTTCTGGTATTCCTTCAAGTTCTTCAACTTTTGTTTGTGTAAGATAATTCAAGAAAAAGTCCACAAATCTCCAGCTACCCAGACTCCAGAGTAATGAAATTATAAACACCTCTTTCATAATATTTGAGAACAATAAAATTAGGAGAAACCTTTTCCTCTGTCAGTCCTCTGTTGCCTGTTGTGTTATAAATAGCTAATACGAGCCACGTGTAACTTTATCGCTAAATTCTTAAGTAAAATATTATTTGGAGGAAACATCGAAGTGTAAGTAATTTTTACTTGCCAATATATTTTTTTTTCTTGCAATGGCTAGTATTTTTTCTTCTATAGAATCGAGTAAGAAAATCAGTCCACGTAGTTTTTAATGTAAGTTAGTAGTATGTATATGCAACAAAGACTAGAAAATGTATGTATAAAAAATATATATTTAGGCTTAGGAAAGTTTCCAGTTAAGGGTAAAAAAACCTTAACTTGTTTTTAGTTTTTTTAACTGCTAGATATCGTAACCAAATATTGTTACAAACAACAAAAGTGTTTTATTTTATATCCGTTACCCACAGTACGTAACGAATATTTAACATTAATTATATATTTTAAGTGCATTACAACAACATTACATTAACAAATTTATCAATAAAATATACTACACAAGTATGATGGTCGCCTAGACTACATCATGGTGCTTTCAGTTCTCTAGCGACATCTATTGCGCCATTACATCACTATTACAAGCTTTTGCCGTGTGCTTTACATATTTAAGAAAATTTTAAGTACTTAATCTTATTTGTTTTGTGGAAGAATATTAATATATTTTTTGTAGAGTTTTTGCTTATATTCTTCTCTCTATTCTTATATTCTGTAGGGCAGCTGGAACAGATTTCTTTCAGAAATAATATGAGCACGTGTGTCGTCTTTTCGTGTCAATTTTTTTTAATGTTTTCTTGTGTACAATAAATAAATAAAATTAAAAATAAATAAAAATATTATACTAATTGGTTGATATTTAATAATATATAGGTGTTGTCATATGAATTCAAGTCAAGATTATCCGGACGATTCCGCCCCCCGCAGTAACTTAACATTCTGCGGGAACTGTTTCTACAAAAAGTAGCCTATGTAGTATGCCTTTTCTATGTTCAGTAGTTTGTTAGAATAGCGCTAACAAAACAAACGCTTAAGCGTTATAAAATTAGTATAATTAATTCTCGATAGCTTAAATCATTTTGAAGGGAATCAGATTAGACGTGGGAGAGCCACGCTTTGGCACGAATAGGCCAGCTCGACCGGAGTAATACTACGGCCTCACCAAAAATTGGCATGACAACACTTGCGCTGTGTTTCGTCGAGTGAGAGAATTTATTGGGCTTTCGGCATGGGTGACGACAATTACTTTCCATCAGGTGTTCCGTTTCATTTGCCGCCTAATTTCATTAGAAAAAATGCTGATCAAGGTAATAATGCTACTTAATAAGCACTAGCGACTTGAAGATCTGGGTTCAGTAGGTCTCGAGCGGCCGGTGAGAGCCCTACACATCGATTTGCTGATGGACATAGGAATTGAATTAATTAAAACCATTCAAACCTTCGCGCACACTGGTGATAAGGCATGCCGGGACGCAAAGCATTTTTTATAAACGGTCGTTAAGACCGATATCGAGCGCGCTTATAGAAAATGTGATGCGCCCAGACACGTTCCGTCATAGTATGCTTTCTCCTAAAAGATTCTATACACTTGGTCAATTTGCAAAAATAAATTTATTTTATTAATATCATGAAGGAGGAAAAATGTGTGTGTGTGTGTGTGTGTTTGTATGTTAAATCTTCAAAACTAAAAAGAATTGAAACGGTTCAGAATTCAGATGGATCCAGTAGTTAGGAGGCGCTACGGGACTCTCACTCAGGACGCTGGTATCGCTCACGACGGTCCTGGATGTCTGGATGTATCCGTCGGATCCGTCCAATAGTTTAGGCTGTACGTTGATAGATCAAATATAATATAATAATTTCAGCCAGCAGTGGTGTAGCGTGAGTATCGGCCGTCCGGGGCGGAGGACAATTTACCGCCCCCTAGGACAATTATTTATTTAGCCGTCCCCTTAATTTGTACTACAATTTTTTACAAACATTGAGAGCGATTTTTGTCATTTTTTTCTGCCCCTGCAGACAGTGGCGTAACTACAAGCCAGCAAAATGCCACGGGCCCCCAGCCGGAAGGGGCCTCCGATCAGCCCTCCTAGACAAGTGGCAAGTGATTATTTTACAATAACCGCTTGACGTGTTTTTGTATTGGTTTGACAGAGTGGAACGAAAACGAATTTGCCACCGGCCTCGAACGGTATAGTTACGCCACTGCCTGCAGATACTCTCATATAATTCATCAATCTGTTACATTACAGTAAAATTGCAGTGCGGACACGATTTAATTTTAAATAATTTTTCATAGTAGTAAACGTCATCATTATTTTGCATTAGTATTACGAAATTCGTAGTATTTGCCACTGAATAATAAAATATTTCGTACTTTTTTAATGGCTCCGAATTTATATTTTGGTTAAAAAAATTAAATGGTCAAATATTTAAAATATTTTATTATTTTCTGTAAAATTTTGCCACTTCCTAAAAAGTGCCACCCAGGGCGGGCCGCCCCCCGGCTCCCCCACGCTACGCCACTGTCAGCCAATATTATATCTTAAAACCACTTAGCTACCTTATTATTGTGGACATCAGTGCAATAGACATCAATCTAGGCTAAATTATCTGGTCTTTTACCCCTACCAGTCCAGTCTCTACTATCCACTCTCTATCAATTTTGTAAACCTGAATTATTTCTAGGCTCACTGAATTATTTCTTTCCCTACATCTCAATGACCGATTAGCCATGAGTCATGTTCTATATCTAAACTTGACCCCTAACGATCTAGGCATATCAAGATCTCAAGTCCTAAGAGAAAATATATTTTAATTAAAATATAAATATATTCAGTGTCATAAAATCCGCATGAGTACTGGAATTTCCGAACGCTGTACTGAGTTGACATATAATATTTGCGAGTCGATACTGCGCAGGCGATAATGAGCTCTGCGACGAGAGCGGTAGGGACGAGTTTTAAATGTCAGCGTTTTATCGAGGCTGACTCATTGTCGCGTCAACGCTATTCCTAATCGTCAAAAGTACCTACGGACTCGGATACTTAACATTTTCATATTACATCGATAGATGACGTTGTTAGCCACTGTGCGATCAGTACACTGGTCGGAAAATGAAAACGTATTATAAAGTTTGCAATTATAAATATAAAGTGTATGAATATGTAGAGACTGGAGACCACTTGGCTTTATTATGAATAAAAGTAATCGTCAAAGAATAATAGTAGTTAATATTGCGAGTTTCTTTCGCCGGTTCTTCTCGCCGGGTTAGTTCCTGAACCGGTGGTAGGCATCGTAGTCTCGACGTTCAAAAAGATTTATTTTAATAAAAAGATTTTGATTTTTAATAAAATAAATTAAATCTCCAAAACATGGGATGTGATAAAATTTATATTCCTAAGATATCCTTGTTATGTATGACGTGTTCGTTTGTCGATACCCTATGGTCTGCTCTTCTCTAAAGAGTATGTATGATATATTTTGTATTTGTTCTCTAATAATGTAGAGTTCGAAATATAAAATTAATTTGAAACAAATATACTTGACCTGTAAAATATAATGATGCGGTGTTAAAATTTTGTCGTACCTAGCAGAAGTTGTATGTATTGAAAAATGAGCAAGGGAGTCGGGTATATTAAGTTCGGTATAGCGTAGTACCACGGTAGAGCGAGATAGAGGCGATCATAGATTCCGTTATAGAGGTCGTTGTTGAGTTGCTGACTGCTGTTTATTTGACCAAAATTTTATTTTAAAATTATCATTTTGAGATTTATAATTTTATAAATATTTAATACATACGAGATTCTTAAATAATTATACCGTACAATCAGGGAATATGAAAGAGAGCCAGATTGAGGATCTAAGTAAATTGGTCATAGTATGTTAAACCCACCCGACAGAATATCACGAAAAATATTGAAATGACATTTCGACTATTGGACGTAAGTCTGTCAACTGGCTCTCTTTCAGTTTCCCCAATGTTACATATTCCGTCTAATATATTTAAGGGACCTTTCTCTTCCGATCCTAAGACTTCGCTGTATGTTCGTCTGTCAGTTGCCAAGCTGGGCGTCCGGGATCCAGGGTCCAGAACCGAGTGACCATCTAGACTTAATATGTACAAATACCGCATTAACAATGAAATACAAAAATACTGTTAAGATTGTTGGAGTCAATAGAAAAATATATGATTTTTCTTTGCGTTTTTGTTACTGAACATCTCTTAAACGACTGGCCCCTTTTTAAAGAACTTCTAAGTGTGTTTTAGGGGATTTAAGAATGGTTTACATTAACAAATACCAACTGGACAACGTATGTCGAGTTTGCTAGTTATTATATAAGGATGTCTCTATATTACATTATTTAAATACAGTACATATTTTGTTTTTTTTTGCGCTGTGCCTTAATGTATGGACTCACAATGTATATAATTTATAATTATTATAGCTTCGGCACTCTTTTGAAATGAAATTCTTGAACATAATTTTTTTTTAACTATTTACTTGGCACTTATCAATTTAGATGATGAAATTAGAACAACTGTGAACTGCGAAGATGTCATTCGGAAGGACAGCTTCTGTGTAGCTTTGATGTAGGAAGGTTTTTTTTTCAAATTCTTGTAAAATAGTTAATGACAGATGTTCAGTTTTTCTCTCAGTTAGTCTCTACCACGCCATTTGGCAAGTTAACTCTTCAACGACACCTAACATTTGTAGCTTTGTAAAACTATGACATCGAGGTTTACTCGGGTGCCTCTGCCTTCTTGATGACGATGACGATGGCCCAATTCAGGCCATCTCCATTGAATGGCCAGGAGTGCCAAACCACATGGGACACGATGGTTTTTTTTTTGTTTTTTTTTTTGTATTATTGCAATTTTTGTTAAGATAGAGAAATGACTTAACAAACTTACGCCGTTTGTTCAACAACACCGTTAACCGAGAACTGGATTATTTCAGCTCGATAAAATGCAACTTTATGCCGAAATAACCTCGTTCTTGTTTGTAGGTGTTAGTGGACAAGCGGCCTTATGGGAATAAGTCTCTAGGCTTCGATACATACTTGACGGGTGCAGCATTTCAGTAGTTCACCTGTTGCTCACGAAATCTTAAGGCTTTAAACGCAAGCCCTTTTAACTGCCTTTTTTAAGTTTGCCTAATACATTTTGGCATTGGTTTTACTTTTAAGAGTGGGTGAAAATATTTGGTTAGGTTAGGTTAGTATTAAAGTGTAAATTTGCGTTGCATTAAAATTTTATATAACGGGACCTAACCCCCTTTTCACATACATACAGTCGTCGCACGGTAGTCGTGCCGTGTTGCGCTCGTGTTGTTCGTGTGAAAGCGTCTTATAAGTCTATACATAAGACGATCGCCGTGTATATAGTGTAAATGCACGGGCGACACACGGTCACCGCATCAAAGCCGTGCTATGTCAAAGCTTTCATAGTTACTAATACATAACAACTTCACGCGTCACGGCAACCGTGCAGCGACCGTGTGCTTGAAAAAGGATTATTCTACTAATTCAACGTCCACTACGGCCATCTACGACCGTTGTATGTTTTCAACACGGAGAATATAATACGTGCTATCGCTTAGCAGTACTACTAGAATAAGGGCCCGTTCCACCGCTTACTGATAATCTATCTACAACTTTATTTGACAGATGTTGTATGGAGAATCTGACAAAAAAATTGTCGATAGCCTAACAGAAACTTTATCAGAAAGCGGTGAAATAGGCACTAAGGTCGATTGTCCACCAACATCGTCAACCGGCAACGAGAATATCGCGGCCGGATAAAATGCACCTTTATGATATAGACTACAGGTTTCATTTTCCTTTATGCCTTTAATGACGGCGACGACATTGACGACACAGCAATGTCGCTAAAAAATGAAACTTATGGCCTAGATCATAAAGTTGCATTTTATGGGGCCGAAATATTCTCGTTCTCGGTTGACGGTTTAGGCGGACGAACGGCGTAAGTCTCGTTAAGTCCCGTTTTATAACTTTAAATAGGTTAGGTTGAGTTGCGTCAATCGTCTGTCCTGCTCGGTTTCGAAAAATAAGAAAGATCGTTTCTAACACACTTCCTAGCTTTGCGTAGCTGTATCTATCGTTTTTTAACACCGAAATCAGTGCGAGAGCTTTATAAGAGGTTTTGTTGTAAAATCCTAAACCTGAACAATAATAATAAGGTTAAGGAGATAAAAACTCTAATAATCTGTCTATTTAAAGCTGAATGAACATCTATACTAATCCATACTAATATTATAAATGAGAAAGTGTGTTTGTTTGTCCTTTCTTTACGTCGTAACGGAGCAACTTAATGACGTGATTTTTTGTGTGAAGTTACTTGGAGGGCTGGAGAAGGACACAGGCTACTTTTTACTGCAATTAAACATCTCATTCATTTGGTATAACAAATAATAATAATCTTATTTTGGCGCAACGAAGTTGCGGGCATCGTCTAGTAATATATAAAGCTGAATAATTTGTTTGTTTGAACGCACCAACTAGCACCAGACTATAGCCACGATTAAACTACCTAGGCCTTAACCAGACCAGTAGCTTAGACCCTTTCAAAAAAAATTGTTTGAACGCGCTGACCCTTTTTTATGATATTTAGGGGGCAAGCGAGCAGACGGATTACCTGATGGAAAGCTACTGCCGTCACCCATGGATACATGCGACATCCAAAGAGTCGCAAATGAGTTGTCGGCCTTCATGAGGGAATAGGGAATAGGTAAAGGAGACTAGGGAAGATGGGCCACCGGTAAACTCACTCACTGATCGAAACACATCACAAAGCGGTTTCACGCCAGTTTTTTGTAAGGCCGTGGTATCACTCCGGTCAAGCCCATTCATGCCGAAGCAGGGTTCTCCCACGGCTATATCTCTGGAATTAGAAGCCGGAATTAAAAAAAATCTTTTTATGTTGGTTATATACATTGTTCTATAAGCCATATAACATCACTCTACGGCCAATAACCAACCAAAACTAATCAAAAAATGTTGAAAAACGGGGTAATTTATAAGGTTTTACGCAGACGTAGTCGCGGGCAACAGATAGTAAGTTATAATAATGTTTTCACTGTGGGATCATTACGACCAAAAATCATATTTAAAAAGTCCATAATGAATTTGTCAACGGACAACTCTGAAATGTGTTTCAAAATAGAGGCGTTAGTTTTATAATGTCAAGGAAACATTCACTATAATCAATCGTTGTTTGCGCACATTAAGGCCCATTTGCGCTAGTTTACTTGAAGTTAATTATTGATTTAATTATTATTTTTTCTTTTGTGTTTCCAGTTTTTTTTAATTATGTTTGGTAGACGAAAGTTACCAAACATAACAGACGAAAGTTACCAACAGCAAAGATAGAACGAATGCATTTAATACTAAAAGAACTTGATTTTATAAACACAAAATTCCCCCCCTAGTCAAGTGGCAGGCGATTATCTTTTACGAAAATCGCCTGGCGTGTTTTTGTATGGGATTGACATTGTCAATCACTTGTCAAAGGGGACAGGACAGGAAAACTGTCGTGAAACGGCGTTGTGCTGTGTTTCGTTCAGTGAGTGAGTTTACCGGTGGTCCAACTTCCCTAATACCCTATTCTCTTATAAAGGCCGGCAACGCACTTGCAACTCTTCGGATGTCACGATTGTCCATGGGCGACGGTATTTACTTTCCATTAGGTGACCCGTCTGCTCGCTTGCCCTCTAAATATCATATAAAAAATATACGTCCTTCAGAAAAATATTTTTTTAATTGAAACTATATATTTCTATATAGATACTAGCTGACCCGAAAAAATTAAGGGTTGTACCACCCCTTACATTTAGAGGGAGAAAAATAGATGTTGGCCGATACTCATAGATACCGGATATGCACAAAAAATTTCATCAAAATCGGTCAAGCCGTTTCGGAGGAGTATGGCATCGAAAACTGTGACACGAGAATTTTGTATATTAGATATTTTCTAAACTTTATCGGTTCGATTTTTTTTTTAAATAGAACCCTGATGACAAAATAACATAGAATTTGCTACGAATACAGTCAGCCTTTAAACATAAATTGTTTGATAGCTGAAAATCTTATGGATCAAATTTTATTCAAAATTAGATTAGCAAGACATTAAGACAATTCGTTTGTGCTACCTCTTTAAGTAGTCTCATGGCTGTTTTTTACCTAAATGACTAAATTGACTGAATTGAATGAATGAAATACTAAATTGACTCTACCAAGTCCTTATAAACGTAAAAAATTATCTAAATTGGATTAGCAATTATTTTTGTTCGTGCTGCCTTCTTCAGTATTCCCATATAACGGATATGGGAATTTTGCACCAAAAATATACCTATCTTTTGCCCACGGCAATTCGCTGCGCTCGCATTCACAGGTAGTTTCAGGACTTTTGTAGAAAAAGTTGGGGATTGATTTATGAAAATCCTTTTTTAGCAGATGTCTGCATCATAACATCTCCCTGAATGTTAACTTTCAGCCCTGTTCAGTGATTTGGGCTGCACGTTGAAAGATAACTAATCGTCAGCCAGTCTTTGAGTTTTTAATATTTATATGATAAAACTGGTTATTACCAAGTTAGAGAATCTTACAGAATTTGGGGGAATAACTTTGAAAAGAGTCTCACGCGTCTGGGGCATGGCCCCCACACGTTTTTCAGCGTTACGTGTCGCGAGGCTTGGGTAACTCCTTTCACTCCACCTCCAAATCGGTCTACGCAGCGCTGCGCTGCGTAGTTTTTTCGTTAACACTCTCAAATATTCCGAGATTTCTTACGGATGCCAACCACATATTGACTTGGTTGCTAAGGGATTTGACAAAGCATGAAATCTTGATTCTGATTTCAGTCAGAGCTGCCCGTTTCGGATAATCTTTGTCATGACTGAACTGACTGGACTGATTTTGTGGTAGGTAGCTGATAAGTCTCTAATGGTGAACGCACAATATCTATCCGAACCGAACGAGTCCAAACCAAGACTCTTTAACTTTTATTTCCCATTCAGACGAATCGTCCGAATCTAAAATCTAAAAGATCGGATGATCGAGGTTCCATGACATTTCGATTGTAAAAAATCTTATTTATGTTTGTGTTCTATTTTGTTTTTGTAATGTAGAACTTTATGTACGTATGGTAATGACCAAATTCCAGCAAGTGGAAGAAGCGGATAAGTAACATTTTACAACAATCGAGTAAATCCTTATTTTTCCCCATAAAATTTTGATAAATCTTGTAATTTGGCGATTTGATCTAGCTTGTCTATCTAGTTATCCATCAAATCTACATTTTTTAGGTCCTAAATCGTCCATTCTCGCAAAAATCCGACAATTTTTAAAATGTTACTTACCCGCTTCTTCCACTTATTTCTTCAAATGTTATTATTTCATATACCGAATTCTAAAAATTGTATCCGCGCGCTTGGCTCGTTCGGTTCTGATAAATGTTCGTTCACCAGAAGTAGTTACTTAGGCTACTTTTTAACCGACTATCAAAAAAGATGAGAAGAACTCGACCTGACCTAGGCTTCTCTTAATTCACTGGAACTTAGATCTAGAGTTCGTGTGAATGTAGCTTAACACCTACTAAACGTAAAGGTGAAATTGATGTTTTTGATGTGTTCAAACCTCAAAGGGACTCAAGTCCCCAAGGTTGGAAGCGTTTCAAAAACCAGTCAGGTCAGCTAGTCCCTATATGCAAGTTACAAAAGAAAGTGATATAGAGTGTCATTAATATAGAGTGCACTGTGAAAGTTGCAGCGCTGAAAGCGAAAAACTTCCTTTTGTTACACCCACAAGTGGACCAATTTTATTGATTTCTTGATATATATATGATGATATAATTTGTGTGTGCACTTTTGAAAACTAGAAAATTAGAACCCGAAAAGACACCAACTGTCGGATACGCAAGTTGTAATATTAGATAATTTGACGAATTGATGTATTTAGAACTATGAGCTATCTGCATCAGTGTCCATAAGTTATTAATGTTCACTAAAATCGGGACCCGTACTCCGAAATCGCTTAAAAACTCAAACGATCAAACTGGAATGCTGCGTCAAAATGAAGTTGTTAGAATGGGACGGCAAAATCCGGTTGAGTCCGAAGATTTCAATGGGCTTTTTAATAGTAGACCTTCAGATTTGACGCTACGAGGGATTAAACACAATCACAAAACCGTTACTTTTGCTTTTGGCTTCGTTCTAAGAAAAAAAAAATCCCATATGGGAAACCTCAAAACCCTATGCATATCTTACGCCGATTTCGCAAGAGGCCTTTGTATTCGCATTGTAGAGCCGAACTGTTTATATCGTAGCATGGTTTTGCTCATGCGCAAACCATATTACGGAAGTAGGGTAAACCCAGGAAAAGAAAAGTCTCTCTAATCGCTTTTCCTGTCGTTCAGATTTTCCGTAGGATTACCAAAATACTTTAAATCTATGGTAAAAAATGCACGAGAGACCTACATTATTTGTAACAAAACTTATCATCTATGATTTATTTTTATTTTTATTTTATTATTTTATTATTTTTATTTTATTTTACACTTTTTGCACAGTGTACAATGGCAGACTTAATGCCATAGGCATTCTCTACCAGTCAACTATTGGGTGGTATCAGAGACAAAATAATTATTATATACCATAACTTTTTTCTTCTTTTAATAGACAAATAGACCTTCGGAAAGTTCTTTTACCGATGGCATAGCGTATTTTCGACGAAACAAGACTAGACTTACAAGTTAAAATCCTTGCAATATTATAAATGCGAAAATGTGTTTGTGGACAAACAAAAAGTTAAAGGCCAGCAACGCTCCTGCAACTCTTCTGATGTTGCTAGTGTATCTGGGCGGCGGTAGTTGCTTTACATCAGGTAACCCGGTTGCTCGTTTGCCCCCATTATTTTATAAAAAAAAGATCGTTCTTCCTAGACGCCCTTACAAAAGAACCATTCGACGTGATTTTTTAGGTTGAATTAGTTGAAAAGGTGAAAAGTAAGATCTCGATAAATATTAATTATTTTATCAAAGCTTTTGGTCTCGGAAACATCATGTTTCCAGTATGATTTTCGAACTTAACACGAGCGAAGCCGAGGGCAAAAGCTAGTATAATTATAAACAAATTAGATAATTATTGTGTACGGTAAAATCCCGGAGTTACGAGATAGGACCATAAGGTATCCGCGTAAGTCGAATTCGCGTAAGTCGGGGTATTAATTATTATTTCATTACAATATATCCTTTAAACTAGTGGTCATAACATGGTGAGATCTTACACTCAATTCCCCTTAAATGATAAAAAACGGTGTATCTCAGAATTTGCGTGAGTCTGGGTAGCGCAAGTCGGGGTATTATCGTACATCCACACAATGATTCACTCAAACTATTATTTTAATACTTCTCCACTGCATGCAAACTTTTTACCGCTAGATGGCGCTTTCATAAATACGTCAATGGCCTAGGGCTTGCTCTAAATTTTCTTTTTTCTGACTCTTGTGCGTGTTTTGTCGACATAGTATACAAAGTATGTTATATTCAGTATATGTTATATTCTGTTAGCATAGTATATGTATATATAATGTAAGTTGAGTCATAGACTGGCCAGTGCGTTACCAAGCGACGGACTCTACATGAGGCCGGTTTGTGTCGTCAGGGACGGTAGCTTCGACATAGCTCGCTTGCTCTTGGGGAAGATAATTGTACCAAATTTTTAGATTTATTATGATTCATTATCAGTGATTAGACAAGTATGCTGATCTTTTATTTAACGATGACCTTAAACAACTGAAGTTTTAGGATTTACAATTTTCTTTCAATTAAAGTTAAGTAATTTAAAAATCTCTGTATAGTAGGCACTATCATGATTATGGTCTGCTCACACCTACACAAAACGCAGCGTGACTAGCAATACTCACTAAATTAAAATGTACCATGTACATGTGTGTATACCGCTATTACCGCTAGAAATTTTTACTAAGCCGCGTCGTGTTTCGTATCGTTACTTAATATCGTCTCAGTATGACTGAAGACCATTCGTCTCGTTAGAAAATAGTAATTTTTGGATCTTTACCAAATCTAGACGTTTTCCTTTATTTCGTAGCTCGATGTTTTTTACGATACGTCCAAGGGAGGGATATGAACCTACGGTAATTCTAAATTTCTTCTGGTAAAAGCAACCCAAATCCTTTTCAGTGGACCGTGGTATAAACTATTTTAAAGTCATATTTTATGAAAAACGTTTTATTGCCATACACTAATCTATAAGTGACATACCTAATTCCTGTTAAATGGCAAAATTTTTACTTAATTTTCAAAAATTAATTAATACTTTTATAGGATACTCTCATTTGTTGTTATGATTTTGCAAATTAGAACGCGGTTTATTATCATGTTTATTTCGCAAGCGATTACTACGTCTATTGCTTAGGAAGTAAGGTTGCATTTCGTCTGCGGAACCTCCAGCATTGTTCCTTAAAGGCATACCGTACACTCCACCTTGCCGAGTATCGCACGACGCTGAGCGCCGATGTTTTCCTCAGTCCGTTTTTATCTCTATCTCTGCTCTTTGACTTTGGCTGGCAAACGCCGAGACAATCTAATTTCAATCTTATTAATGCAGAGTAAAGTCGAAAGTCGCTTAATCGTTTACGCTCGCTTGAATTTTGGACTCATTAGTACGCGCTCGGATATTTTGGATTTAGCAAACAGCAATTTTGATCTTCGAACGAATGGAAAATGTGACGGGATTTTTTTTCTTGGATGTTTTTCTTGAAGTTTTAAAAAATTATAATAATAATTGATTTACAGAAAAAATATCTTCACAGAACTCTACATTTATTACAAAGCTCTTTGATAATAATATATCTATATATTATTATCAAAGAGCTTTATCTATGAACTCTTCACACCACGTCAGCCTGGCCCCGTGCTAAGTACCCGAGGGACTGTGTTACAGGTACCAAACCACGGAAATATATATTTAATACTTTTATACCATGCACATATTTAAGATTTTTATAACATGATACACATATTTAATACATATTCAAGAACTTTGAAAAACTTTCGTGCAGTCAGCGGAATTCGAACCCGCGACTCCCGGCGTGAGCTACCAAGGTTCTCAACTACTGCGCCACAGAGGTCGTCTATGATGAATAGGTAATAGGTTGAATAGGTTCTAATTAAATACAATTTATTAGTAATTGTAGGTACTTGTTGAGTTTTACTTAAATTCCAAAATTGTATAAGGTATCTTTAATGAATTAGTTTACATTGGAGAAATTTTATATTTATTTTTATTGGATATTATAAGTGTTAAATACTTTAAACTATGCTCTCAGTACACAGAACAGGGTAAGTTTGGTCGACCTCAACATTTTATTATTATCAAAAAATTTATTATTAATAATCAAAATTGTTATTAATTAATACATTTATAAATATCGTCCTATTACAGGAGCAAAAATTACAAATTAAAACAACTTTCTGCTCACACTCTACATTTTACGGACAAGGTTCATATAACACAGCGACCATAGAACACTGAAAAATAAGATCAAGCCGCGAATTCCAAAAATGTAGTGCAATAATTGGTAGATGACTATTTCATTCAGATGCTCAATTCATAATATAAATATAATACATATAATAGGACTGTACGCTCGTTAACGTGAGTTCGAAATCTGAAAAAAAAGAAAAGACTTTTCAAGGTCGTTAAGTGAGTGTGAGGCGGACGCGGGCGCGGCGTCGGCGTCGCAACGCAGAGGGCCGCTGACGCAAGCGACCCCCGGCCCCTGGCGGTGCGGAGCCGGGCGCAGCGGGCCGCGTGGTCCGCGTCGACCTCGCGCCCGCCGCCCGCGCTCCACTAATTACGAATGTCAAATGTTATCGCACGCGACGCTCGCCGTCGTCCGCACTCCGCTGCGCCGCTCCTCATAATAATAAAACCTGATATTTAAAACGGAACGTCCTTCTAACGCCGTGTAGTTGCGCCGACGCCAATCTACGATAATAATAAGCCGGGTTCCTAGAAGGCGACTCGCTAAAGCGCTATATTTCAGTCCCGTACTAAACGAGAGACTGCTCTAAAGCGCTGCAGCGCCCCGACGACTCGCCTCGTAGCGCTCACATAAGTACGGCCAGTTCTATGCGCGCCTGTATAGCTATTAAATGTATATAGAATATATAGTAGTAATCGCTCGACGCAGCGGTATTATGTCGGAAATATACCGGCGGCGTCGCGCCTCGAGCCGGTGCACCGTTTGGCTATTTAGTTTGTATGGGAAGTTTGTTTTACATTTTTTAAAGTAATAGAAGGATCTATGAGAAATATTTCAAACCTAAAATATAATGTGTGGGGTAAGCTTTATTTAAAAGTATATTGGGTAGTTCTTGGACGAGAAGTTTTTGGAAATTTTCAAACAAATAAATTTTCATCGCCACACTTTACTACTATATACTAGTATTTAAAATCATGCCACTAAAGTAAATGTAATATTTTCGCTAACTATTAAATGTATTGCAAACATTTCCCCATATTAAGTAACTTTTATTTCACAATTCGACTTATTTAGATGCGAACATATAAAGGTCAAAAGAAATACCTTTTATCCAACATTGATATCACATAAATTTTGAAACAAAACAAAAACGAAATTCAAGGTAACTACAATATAATCATTATGAACAAAAATTATTATCAAGATTTTTTTAACCTTCTTAAGTATATTAAAAAACTATCTTCCAAAATATTTGAAATCAATAAAACATTTATACTTCTTTTGTATCTATGTGTCCAACAAACGATCTCATCATATTTTAATTCTCAACTTTTTTGAACAGTAATATTGGAATTTGCTTCATGTCAAGTATTATAATATAAATCTTACATAGAAACCTACCGACATTTTTAATTATTTTACAGTATACTTAGTTCAAGGTAAAAAAATATTTATAATAACTAAAACTCAGTACAACTAGGGTTAACACAGGAGGAAAAATCAATAGTCCGGAGAATGGCCTTGATTTCCCTTAAAAACTTTTTGCAGATTATTTTTTGTTTTTAGAACCATTAAACTTCAAAATATACTGAATGTTCTTGCCAATCTAAAAATCCGTAGATTTGTCAGGTCCGGCCGCAAAAACTGACTGACACCTGAAAAAAGGTAAAAATTCCTGACATATAGTTACTCTAAATACAACAGTTACATTTTGGGATCGCTAACCGTCGTAGAAATCACAAACTTAAACAAAATATACAACATCAAATTACCGGTCGAATGAGTGTTACTTTTTAAAAAAAATGTTTTACCGGCTATTAGAAACGTATAGGACAAAAATTCTAGCTATGCCCAGCGCTAGTTAAGCTGACATAACAAAAATATTTAAATTGCAAATTGTATTTTTTAAAAATCTGCATTTGCAACTTTGTTTTTTTATAAGCGAGATGACAAATGACTACAAAAATTACCCCAATAGCTTATTTTTATGACAGTTTTGCAAGTAACACTTTAAAAGTCAATTTAATTTTTTGGTTTTTTCCAACTACGTTTTAGATACATATTTTTTCGAGCTTTTTTTTGTTTTCAAGGTAAAAATTTCGACGTCAAATTAAGCGCGTACAGACAAATAAGTTTTTGGATTTATGGTTACAAAATATGGACGTTAAAATTTTACGTACTTTACCATTTAATTCTCTGACAGCGTCTCTCCAAAAGCCGCTATATTAGCACAAAAAATCATTAGCAAGGAATAATTGTCGTAATGATCACCGGCCTGAGGCGCGACGCCGCCCTCTGTCAGCTATAGCGTGGCCTTATAGATGGTTGTTTGCGCTCACAGAGTGCGGTGAACAGCGCTCACCGGCGGCGCGGCTGTGTGCGGGTTCACGTGCAGCTCACTCACACGCGCGCGCGCACACAGCCGCCCGCACCCCGCGCCCGCCGGCCCCCCCGCGTCGCCCCGCGCCCCGGCCGTGCGTTCCGAAACCGCTCTCTATTCTATCTATGCGAAGGCGTCGTATCGCCACGTATAGCGGGCACGCTCGGGGCGAGGAATTTTAGAGGCGGGGGTCGTATCGTTAATTGTTATGAAGTTGATTTCGGTCCTGAAATTCCGAAATAGGTATTTTGAAATAACGCCTCCTTTTCGTCGACGGCCTCGCGCCGGTCCGCGTCTCGTGCCAACTCCGTGCTGATTGTTATTAATCTGCGGCGAATCGGGATAGTTATTTCTGTAGTCGCGGAGTCGCGATAGTTCGTCCGCGGAGGGCGAGCGCTTACGTCGTTATCGGCGCTGATAAGAACGTGAAAGGCACCTTACGATGTAGAGCTAGGGTGTACAGTCGTAGAGTCGGTCGGGTCAACCACAATGAGAAACTACCCATGCTCGACGACATTAGGCATTAAAAAAATACGACCACCTTTGTCGGCCGACCGTGAACGAGGTGTTTTAATAAAGTCTAAGTATTTAACGCAGACTTTTGTTGGCGCCTCGATATAATATTTTACTTTTTAAGTGCTCTAACGGCGAACGCGTAGCCGAAATGTCTACGATAAGCTCGCCTGCTAAAGGTGACTTGAAAAACAACTTGTAGAGCGCCCGAATAATACAGAGAAAGAATATTTCTTATTCGTTAACGAATAAAAAGTCCTACGTAGCTATAAGAGCAAAAAGATTTTTTCTATAACAATATTACAATTTACATAACGTTTATAAACTTCGTTAAAGTAAAAAACGATAACATGTCAAGTTTAATGAATAATTAAAATTTTAAAGTCTAGTAAAAAATTTGTTACTACTAAAATACCCGAGAAATAAAACAATTTAAACATTTTACAATTTATTTTTTAAAAAAAAGCATATCATAATAAATATGTAAAATAATATTTAAACTATACACATACAACAATACAGTTTAATTACGTTGCAATCACCAATAATGTTGACTAACATATTCTTTCCATACTCTACAATTTTCTATATTTTAAAGTCTTAAGGTCTTGTATGTATGTAAAAGTAGAGTTCTAAGTTTCCAACTATGATATGTGCTTCCTAAACTTGAATTAAAAAACATTTAATAAATGTTATAATATTTAACAATACATATATTTATTTTATTTAATTATACAAACATTTCCATTATTTTCTACTCTATTTTCATAAAAACAGCTGTCCATACTCTACATTGGACTAAAATCCATAAACTTAAATTTTTAGGCCTTTTGTAAGTAATTTCCTGACTTAATTACTTATTTCTACAAAATAATCCTTTTTAACACAGAAATTAACTATTTTATTCTGGAAATGACTAAAAGGAGTGTTTTATTGTTTTCAAATAACTCTACCGAATACTATGTTCTTAACGCGGAAAAGCGCTATCTATATTGTTCGCAAGGAACTGACAGCATGAGGAAAACTCTTTTTTATTACCGCACGTTTGTAAAACTTTAACCGACAGCCAAAGGAGGTGGTTATCTATTCGTCCGTATTGTATGTGAACTATGCTCTCATACAGTTGAAAGAAGTCTCTAACTTCACAGACATGTTAATATACTGTGATACTCTATATGCTTTAGAGTTTATGTGTGGTTGGGTGTAATGTAGTCAAATCGAACATGGTGAAATTCGGCTATGTGAGTGATATAAAATTTAATTAATTAAATTAATTTTGTATCATTTTAGCATCGTCGTACACTATTCGTAAAGTCACATCTTCTTTTATATTTTTAAGATTTTAATAATACATTATACTTTCGAAATTTTACACAACAGCTTCAGATTATAAACTATATATAACGCTGCGTTATATGCCTCAGTTGTACAATTCTATAGAACAACGAGCAGTAACAATTGGAAAATATAAAAAAAAAATCCTTTTTTTACTTAAACTTAGGACTAAACCAGCCAAGGCTCGAGCCTTTGCAGCTTAAGCCAAACCAAAGGTGAAGTTGCAGCTGACGATGATGATGGTTCGAGGTATATACAGTAGACCTGTTATGGTGGGGGAGCGCCAAGTCCGCAGTGACGTCATCGAGTACCACAGACGCTACATTTATACAGACACTCTCTGTATCAAATATATTAATTTCTTTATTACTCGTACAACACTTCTTATGTCATGCTATACTAGATTTAGCTGCCATTTTGTTTCACTGTTTCTCAGAATTAAAACAATCCTGTTGATGGCTCTGTCAGGGACTCAAAGTATTGCTACACCGGATTTCATCAAAATCGGTTCAACTCTAAAAAAGCGACATATAGACACTCTTTTTGTATTGTTACAGTTGCATTTAATTATAAGCTTTTATATTAATTACAATTCTCGTATTTAAAAGTCTTATCTCATTTTAAGTGATCGGATAAAAAATCCTACTTATTTTACTACTACTTTACTATTTTATATTCAAGTCTCTATGTAATTATCCATACTAATATTATAAAAGGCAAAGTTAAAAACTTTGCCATTAATAATATTTCTATTTCCTTAATGTCCTAACGAATCTACCAATCAACTTGATTTTTGGCATAATTGAAAGATAGATTTATTTCGAACTTTGAAAAACATCACGTTCATGAACAAATTTTAACGTAATTTTCCTTAGTAACAAATTAATTGGGGAGACCAACTCAGTAAGACGATTTTTAAAACTGAATTAGATAATTTTAAAGTAATATTTCAACAAAATATACAACTGAGTGCTTAGCTCAGTTTGTGATTCCATGCAAAGCAGCGCCATCTATTGGTGAATTAAAGTAAGTTACTAGTATAATTTTATGGTTTCTAAAATAATGTAGTAACTACAAAAACTGCTATAATTTAGATACGTAATAGATATGTATTTCTGTTACTTTTCTACTTGAATTAAGAGAACCTTTAATTTCAAGTTCTACACATTCCATACAACCGTAACCCACACATGACTTTACCTACTGCAATTCTTGATTTTAAAATATAATACTAGGTAGTTAAAACTTTACGAGATCATAATATAATATTCATCATTTTTATGGTTCCTTAGTACGAATGTATCAGCGGTCAAGTTTTCTTCAAAAAGACGTCAACGCGTTTTGGAACCTTGTCTCAATAAACAAACTTGTTGAGTATCGCTGCAGTATTACGGTCTACAACTGCGACACATGCATAGAACTAGAAAAAAAAATTGAATTAATATTATTGTTAATTCATTTGTTTGCATGTTTTTTAATTAAACGAAATATGAGCTTAATTTTTTGATCTTACGTAATTTTATTACAAAATGTAAAATTGATCTAAACACTAAGCTATTTAGTGTTAAGATCAATATTCAGGAAACAAAAAGTTTGGTTTCAATACAACAAAACGAAAGTTAGGGAATTCAAGATGCAATGTTGCCAACGTGAAAAGTGTGCAAAGAATTTTTTCGTATGACGTCGATCGTCGACCGTGCGTTGAGTCACTGACATTCTCTCCCAACACTATTCTCAACACCGTCAAACAATTTTAGCTTCTATTAATTAAGTACTACGTGCTAAATTACGAAATAGGTACAAAACTTGGGGATGTTCCCAATAATGGCGAAGTGCTCTCTGCCTCGACTATATCCCTTTAATACTTTGCAGTTTCGTCCCTATATAGTTAACATAAAGGTCCAGTGCTAGGTAAATTAACGGCGAACCGTATATTCCGGATAGTAGAGATACATTGTTCGTTTTCTATGAAATCTGACGAAGCGCTCGCTCCCAATACGAGATGTATAATAAAAGTTGATTGTTATCATTAAATCACGTGCTGCCGAAGCCCCTCTTTCAGTTTTCATACTGCTCATAGCGTTTATAGCTTCACTGTGTCGTGGTCGTGTACCGTTTTAATTTCAGTAAAATAATTCATAATGTATCGAGCTGTTATATATCTGCTCATAATATATTTTATATTCATAATGAGTACTGAATTAAAGGTTAATTGTGGTGATGGCGCCTCGAGATTTAATAATTACTTAGTTTTAAACTAACAATTTTTTACAATATTTCAACACATTACTTATGGATTTCATTAAAGTATTTTAATCTTTGAATATCTGTAACAGCCGTAAGATATGTATCCCTATTCTACAAGTTACACGTGTAAATTCTACAGATTCCAGCTATCTCACTCACTCAGCGAAACAGAATATAAATTCTGTTTTACCCTGGTAATCAAAAAAGCTTTATTCTTTAAAAAAAATATTTGAATGTTGTTATAAAACAAAACAACATTCAAACATTGGGTGTTTCTAAGCCAGTTGAAATTTGACTTAGAAACTTATATGCCCTCAAAGGACCTAGAGTAATCTAATTAAGGGTTATAGGATATGTATGCATACATGTAATAAATATATCTGAACTTAAAATAAAAAAGTAAAATTAGTGTGTCTATACAATTAATATTTTTACAAACTCAATGTAGGGGGCTTAGGAATAGTAATAGAACACAAATCTTCGAAAAAAAAGTTGTCTGTCTATTTTTCTGTTTGTTCGCGCTAATCTCTGGAACTACTGGACGGATTTGAATAAATCTTTTTTTGTTTAATAGCTATTAGGTCAGGGCTACATATAGGTTAATTTAAAATGTACGGTTCCCGCGTGATATACAAATTTTTGCGCAACAAAATTTTAAAATAAATATGTTTCTGAGGATAGAAGAACAATCCATCTATGTCTCGTTAATATTTGTGCATTATGTTTATAGCCGAGGTGGCTGTTACTATCTGCATTATTACAACGTTTTGGTTTACATGTGACCAGAGACAGAAGAAACTGCGTAGATTTCCTGGCCAACTATAGTTTATGCGATGAGAACCGGAGCTCACAATCTTTAAGCTGTGGCCTAATTCTTGTACTTCGTATTTCCGCTCGCCACGAGCCTGAGTACAAGAATCAGGTCCCTCAGTTGAACCAAGCCGTGAGCGAAGCGACTAGTGAGTCACCGTAGCGGAGGCCATGGTAACACTGGCAAGGGACCTAGGGCTGGCAGTTGTTAAAAAAATTTCGTTTTTTCCAATCGGCTTTTTATTGGTAAATAATCGCTTTTGATATCTGTTCAATGACTAGCAGAAATTCAAACTTTCGTTAAGAAATTTTGACTTTATACAATAAAATTTCATACGAAACTTTAAGTATGAAGTGCTCAATCGGTTATTAGTTTATTAACTTTTTGATCATAATCAAATAGTTATTTAACAAGAAAGTTAGTAGAAATTTTAGCTCCAACTATAGTACATCAATATTTCCACTTGGTAACCCTAGTCGCGTGTGAACACAGACTAACTAACTTTTATATTGTTTAATTTATTCTTTTGTCTTTATTTTTTACTTCGAATTCTGTTTACGCATGTAGAAGAAGCTTCGGAACTTTGAAACTGAAACAATTAGGAACTTATAACATGCGACTGTCTTAGTGAGCTTCAGGTATTTCACAAAAAAAATCAACTATAAAAGAAAATAATTTAATTAGGAAAAGTGATTTCTTTATCTTCTAACTAGTTTTTGCACATATTAACTTGTCATATTTAGAAACAACGGAAAAATACAAAATATTTAATTTTCTTGTCACTGAATTTATATGAATTTCAATGTACATCTTGCTCTACCTAATTACATACTCACTATTAGTCTCGTATTTTTTAAAAGAAAAATTAAAATAAACACATGGCTTTGGTTCACTTTTTATAACGCTAAACATATTAATATATAACATACTATGTACAAAGTTCGCAGAGCATCCGTTATAAAATATAGAGTTCCCAAATATTCCTTTCTCTTTTCATCTTTCACATGAAATTCGCGTTATCGATCAATAAAAGTATCCAAGGAAATAGCAACAAATACTAAAAACATACAACTAAACGTCCTTGAGTTTCACTCTATGTAAAAGAAATCCAAAACTCTACATACTCTGCGGCGCAGCCGAGTTTCGCCGCTAGGTGGCGCGCTGCTCTTGTATATTATTTACCGCATATAGTATGTTATATAAGTGAACAGAAAGCTACGTTCGGCTCGGGCGGACGAGGTGGGGGCAGACGGGGGCTGGCGGGAGGGGGAGGGGTCGACCCACGCACACTCGCCCGCCGCGCACACAAGCGCACGGCGCCTCGTCCGCACATATCGAGCGCCAACCGACCCGCTCGACGTATTCTTATTATTATGAAAGGAGAAACGCTTTTTGTAGGGCAAGAACTAAATTCGTCGAGTACCATTACCGCCGATAATAAAGATCGTAAACGCATTTCTGCTCACTGAAGTTTGCCGCATCGCTCATAGATGTCGCGATTTCAGCGAAGGTACTGTAAGCGTAGAGCTATTCCGTAGTTAGTGCCATTCCGGTTTAGTGCGTTATTTCTATGAGCGAAACAGAACATAATACTCGTAAAACTTTATATTTTGCTGTGTTTTGTCTTAAGAGTTTAATGTATATAGAGTTCTGCGCTTCGTACCTACAGGAGCTTCCCAAGGTCTCTGTAAAGTTGAAACGCATTTTGGGATCAAAAAAGGGAGCAAAAATAGACAACAAAAAACATTCAAAGAAAAAATTCAACAAAATCGACTAATAGCTAAGTGTTTATGTACTTCATTGTGAGTTCTACATGTTGTGGTTCGATTATGAGTTTTTGGTACATGTATATTTTTGATTTTGTTGTATTGATTTTAGAAAATAATATATTTTTATAAACTAAGTTCCGCCCCATATATATTATGTCTGTCAATAGTGGAAACATCTAAACGGGATTTTTGCCGTGAGAGAGCCATGCTTCCACGAATGGACCGGCTCGACCGGAGTGATACTACGGCCTCACAAAAAACTGGCGTGAAACGGCTTTGTGCTGTGTTTCGTTCAATGAGTGAGTTTACCGGTGGCCTAACTTCCCTTATCCCTATTCGCTCATAAAGGCCCGCAACGCACTTGCGATTCTTCAAATGTCGCGAGTGTCCATGGGCGATGGCAGTTGCTTTCCATCAGGTAACCCGTTTGCTCGCTTGCCCCATAAATGTCATTAAAAAAAACGTAGGGAGCAGCCGGGAGACCTGATGACAAGCAACTGCCGATGCCCATGGACACTTCGACATTAGAAGAATTGCAAGTGCGTTGCGCCCCTTTATTAATGAAAGAATAGACTACTGAAATTGGGAAAGTGTATAGGGAAACTCCTAAGGTGTTAAAAGTTGGGCCTCTGGTAAACTCACTCACTCGACGAAACACATCGCAAGCGCTGTTTCACGACGGTTTTCTGTGACGTCGTGGTACGTTTTCGGTAAAGCCATTAGTGACGACTGCTGACTGCCGAAGCTTGTCTCTACACTACAATAAGCCGCGCACAACTAAGAGATGGGTCGGCTAAAATGAAATGAGAAAGGGTTATTCTTTCTCTCATTGGTGAGATACAGACAAGGAGTAGACTGGCCACTGTATTGGAACATGAGTGATCAGACAAGTTGTTACGGGCAGATCGCGAACCGCTCACCTCTTAGTTTTGTAGAGCACTCTTTAAGTTATGCGCAACCTTCACATTCTAGTCTTAATCTTACTTATTTAATTGTCATTATAAAATCATTCCTCACAAACTTTTTGACAAAACCCCAAAAACTCCCTTTAGAACAGCATTTCTCATCCTACCAGAGGTCGTGTTTAAAACGAAAAATGTTAATGACCTTTGGTTTATGACGTCCTTACGCTCGGTACGATAGCGTTGAGGTCATTTGGCTCAAAAGAACCTTAGCTCGCTAGTGCTCCAAAGGTCAAGGGTCAATGCTCATGTTTGCACAATATTTAAAAACAATCAGTAACAATGTATCAAGAAGAAATTTGCCTCATGTTAAGTTAACTCTTCTGTATATAATTCTCTACCTACTAACTTTATTTCATAATTTGAAGGGAGGATCGAAGAATACGCCTATATTCTCAACTCCTTTACCTGTTTCAATAACATTGCGTTTAAAGCATGTTAAAAGTAAAATTTTTGACTAAATTTATGCGCAAATAATTTTTGACCTGATCATACGTGATAGATATTTGAAAAAAGAAAGAAAGAAAGAAATTAACTTTATTTGGTAAAACAATTGATATACATTAAAAATTAATAAACATTCAATATTAATTATTCTTACCAATTCGGCGCCTACTCAGCATGTGTCGCAAACTCAGTTTGCAACGCTGGTTTTCAGTAGGTACCATATTTAAGTCAGTAGCGTTGTACCATTCGTTTATAACGTTTGGATCGCAATGAATGGAAACGGAGTCCGCTTACTCGGAGTCCATAAACAACTTTTCGTAACAGCAAATATCTGGCTGTAACAAACCAGCTGTCGACGCAACCGTTCTGTGGCGCGGTTGCTATAGTACAATGTTACCTAATACAAATAACTAATGCAAAAAAATATTATTATTGTAAATGTAACGAAAGATACATATAGTGAATTTAAAAATATGAACAGTGTCAGACGCAATATTACAACTTGAAATGTGATTTTATAGTGGTTATTTCACAAGTAGTTACTAGCGCGCTCTGTTGGTTATTCTTAGAACTGTTGAAATACCAATTAAAATAACAACTTAACTATTAAAGAAGACATTACAATAAAAAACTACAAGATTAATGACGTTTATGCATTTGCAATTGCTTTTGAATACATATTTACAAATTTTAAAAAGTGTTTCCATTATTATAATGACGACCTCTGTGGCTCAGTTGGTAAGCGCGTTGGTAGCTTACGCCGGGGGTCGCGGGTTCGAATCCCGCCGA
>JAOTAV010000009.1:1141873-1182266 GCA_026546445.1 Cyclargus thomasi
TAAAATTTGAAAGGCTTGACAGATTTTGATGTATCAGGAGTCGTTAGATTCGTCTTGATAGCGCAAGTGACCCTGGGAATTTGAAAGGAAATATTGAAAGAAAAAAAAATTGCGGATTTTGAAGTCCAAGTCGTGATGTCCCAACATTTTCACCGATCATAAAGGTAGGGTAACAAAATGAAGAGCTTTAAAAAGCTATAATTCTATAAATATTTCTAGAATGGCTTTATACATACATAAAATAAAATAAAATAAAAAACTCTTAATTCGAACAAAAAATATTTCTGAAATGGCTGCCTTACTGTTGGAAGCAGTTTAAATAAATAAACGTTTATTCACAAATTTGGATATTACAAGACATACCTTCAATATCATAAAAACAATACAAGAACAAAAACAAAAGATGTTGACAGGACAGAAACAATACTTAATATAACAATACTTAATATAACAATACTTAATATAACAATACTTAAATCATGTGTAGTTTCTACCAGGCAACCTAAAAGATACTTGAGGTTGAAGCTGCAATAGTTCCTGCAGTCGGGTTTCTGGTCATTTAACTTGTATGTTTTCCTTCTACGAGACGAAAATTTAATATGCGGGCTGCCATGTTAATTTGTTGACACTCTTTTCGGCAGTCGACACCCCAGAAGCGTTCATACTATTATTTCTAAATTGTATTTTAATAAATTGAAGCAAATATTTTTTTGACTTTATATTTTGTTCCAATTTCAAAAGTTTATCAAAGTGTAATTAGTAACACTCTACCCAGTTCATTTGAATAATTGGAAATTTAAATTGGTCGCCATGTTTATAGTCTTCTCTTATCACAAAATATTAAATTTGAATATTCATTATGTATATAACGTAAATTCTCAAAAATTCGCCTTCCATTTGCCAAAACGTACCTAGTCACTCGTGACAGATAAACAAAACCTCATGCATGAAAAAAAGGAAACTGATTAAAATGTATAATTAGATAAAATTATATTAAATATTCCCCATATTGGAAGTAAACCAGTTGATGTGCCTACGTCATTTGGTCGCAATATGTCGATTTCATGTAAGTCGTGCTCTGTCGGCTGGGTTTGACATAAAGCGACCAAATTACTTAAATCCACGATCTGTATCTGTTTCAACTTCTCTGATTGCACGACCACGACAAAGAAGTTGAAAGAGGATTAAATATCGGTAAAAGAGATATCGGTGAAAAAATGACTCCCTCAAAAATATGGAAAATCACATAGAATAGACCTTCCCAAAACGCTCCATACAAACGATACTCCAGTATGACGTCACTTACTGATAGTTATTATGCATCGTTAGAAGACTTTGTGAGATAGTGATATTAAATATTGCGTTTATGAAAGTGGTTTCATAACAAAAGTTGTTGTTAATTGCCTAAAAAAATCGAATGGTACATAAATATTTTTTTAAATTTTTGACCTAGTCATTTACCCTATTCGAAGAACACGTAAAAATTCAAAGTAAGCCTCCTACACTGCATACTTATTTGCTAGGACCAAAAGTAGACTATGTGACTCTTCGTCTTTTTTAATGAATCTATACTAAAAATAGGGTGTGAAGGAAAGACAATTATAAACAAAGAAATAAACTTCCACATTTAAAATTTAATCTCGGAAACTACTAGCCAGAATTTAAAAATTGTTTTTGTATTTGTTGTATCGAGGAAGGCTGTAGGCTATATAACATCACGCTACGGCCAATACGAGCCGAGCAGTAAACGAAAAATGTTGAAAAAATGAGATAATTCAAGTTTCACGCGGACGGAGTCGCGGGCAACGTCTAGTCCTATTATCTAAGTAAGCTACACACCAAATTCCGCCAAATTTCTAGCTATTTTTATAAGTTTCTAAGATGTTAAAATGTTTATACGTTAAAAGAATTTGAACGTTACTACGAGTTTATGGTTTAATAAGTAGTTGTTTAATAACTATCGCGCATGCTAACTCACATTTTATTACTTATAATATTGTGCCTGAAGTAATTATGCAAATGAAAATTATTGAAGTGAGTTTCTTTTTAATTGTTACGAATAAGGCAGGACCGCAGTATCGCCGTTTGTCCACCAAAACCGTGAACCGAGAACGAGAATATTGCCGGATAAAATGCAACTTTATGACGTATACTACAGGTTTCAATTTCCTCTACACCTTTACTGACGGCCCATAGCTTAGACGAGAGACTTATAGCCTAGATCATAAAGTCGCATTTTATAGGGTACGAAATAATCTCGTTCTCGGTTGACGGTTTTGGTGGACAAACAGCGTAGGAGTACATGACACGACTTTTCAGTTTTATTGGTACAAACCGCTATAGTTGTCTTCTGTAAAGTGTCGCTGTAGAACGAAATCACCTGAAATCGACATCGACTTTAATATCATAATAAAAATGTACGGTACCTTGATGTTCTCACGTCACTTTCTTTAAAATACAATAAAATAATTAATAAATTGATTATATTAAGGGCCTGTTTCACCGCTTACTGATAAAGTTTCTTTTAGGCTATTCACACCTTTTTGACAGATTCTCCATACAACATCTGTCGAATAAAGTTGTGAATATACTATCTTTAAGCCGTGAAACAGACCGTTAGTATAATGGGGAAAATTTAAAGAGAGCCAGTTTGGCTATAAGTCGTAATCTGTCGGCTGGGTTGGACATAACGCAACCAATTTACTTAGATCCGCAATATGACTCTGTTTCAGGTTCTCTGATAGTATTGTCGCGACTCTATTGTCGTACACTATGTACTTAGATGATTTATGTAATTTTATATGCATGTTTTACTATCCGACAGGCTTGTGGTCAGTCGCTCCTAAGATGTTAAAGTGAATATACACTTTTCGCGCTCCATTGACTTTTAATGGGGGAAATTAAAAGAGATATACGTCATTCGGTCGAAGTATATCATTTCCATGTAAGACGTGTCGGCTTTGACATAACCCGACCAAATTACTTAGATCCACGATCTGCATCTGTTTCAAATTCTCTGATTGTACAATTCATGATATTCCGTTACCTAACCATATAAACTGAGTTAATAATAATAATAATATAATCATACAAATAACGACCAATATATATAGTTAATGTTAATGTTTATCTAATCATACTGCAACCGCAGAGACACGGGTCGACAATTTTAGCGTCATAATGGCACAGTAATTGTACCCGTGTGACCATTAAAACCCGTGACCGCAGCACATTACAGTTTTCATGACAAACAAACAAACATATTATGAAAGAGCTTTCTAATGTCTTTGTCCTAGATTCTGGTCCATGACCGTTCGAGTCAAAAGAATATTAAATACCAGTTGATGCCCGCAACTTCGTTGCGAAAAAATTCATATGTCACGTGGGAACTGTACATTTTCCCGAGATAAAAAGCATCCTGTATGTTGCCTAGATTTAATAGTTAGTAAACAAAAAAAGATTTATTCAAATCCATCCAGTAGTTCCGGAGATTAGCGCGCAAAAACAGATAAACAGACAACATTTTTGCTGTAGATTCGTGTTCTAATACTGTTCTTTAGCTTACCGAAATTGATTATTTTTAAAAATACTAGAAATACATACGTCTGTGCGTTACTTAACTTAGTGTAATTAATTTTCAGGCATATTGGAATCGAATAAATAACTGTTCGGTATGATTGTCATTATACCGAACAGTTACTTATTAGAAACGCGCAGACTTTTTTGCGTGTTTTATACTTATTACTACAGAAAAATTAACCATAGCAAAATATTACAATAATGCCAAAAATAGAGTTACATTCAAAACAGTAGTTTAACATAAAACTGTTTCGTGCTTATCGTCGATAACGTCGTTGACATAATAATCACGCGCCAAGCGATCCATCTTACCTCAAATAGTGAAATAAAAATATCATTTTTTAAATACGACCTTTATCTGAACTAGGGTTGCCAATGATTTAGGGTTCCTCAACTGTTACCGCATCCTCATAAGAAAAAAAAATCTTCCCCTATCGCTTCCTCCAAAATATCATTTTTAAATACGACCTTTATCTGAACTACGGTTGCTGAGGATTTTAGGTTTCGCAACTGTTACCGTATCCTCATAAAAAAATAAAAAAATTTTCTTCCGTTATCGCTTCCTCCAAAATTTAAAAGCAATTTATGAGGGACTTTAGTATGTGTGTATGTGTTCTGTATGTAACTAAACTACTTCTTAACTGCTGAATCGATTTTGATGATTCTTTATTGAGTTTGTTTTGGGAACGGTTAAGGTTCGTTGTTTGGTTCACTGGTAAATGTCATTTTGACTAATTTTTGTGTGTCTAATTAGTGTTGTGTGCTTATGCACGGAGCGTCTATTGGATTGGGTCCGATATAGTATTTGGAATATCCTATCATCCTTTTCCTCTTCCGCTTCCTATTCCGCTTTCACATCCGCATCCTCTTCCTCAAAAAAATATCCTCTTCCTCATCCGCATCCTCTAAATTTATGTGTGACAATTTCTCTTCCTCCTCTTTTTTTCTTGTCTTTTTATGGCGCTACGTCTATGTAACCATGGCCAGTGTGGAGTAAAGGCGGGAAATCAATTTTCTTGGTTAAATAATTTTAGCAACGTTACAATATTTCGTCAAGTCTAAAGTCTAGTCAAAGACAAGTTAAATCGTCAGTGCAGTCAAAGCGTCAAGTCAGTAGATTTAGTAAAGTAGTAGATGCTTTACTAATATTTGTAGTGGAGTTTAACGCATTAAAACCCAAAACAACACAAATTTAGCGAAGGAATACAAAAACACAACATCACTTTTTCTCGTCCTGCCAAAACTCCTTCCTCCTCCTCTTCCACATAATCACTTTCTCGACAACCCTTCTCAGAATTTTAAGAAAATGCATACCATCGAAATATTTTCCATTTAATATTTCCAATTACTCTCATAAACTCTTTCAATAATAGTTATCATGAATTTATCTAATGTTGTTTTAAAAGATGTTTTACAGAAGAAACTTTAAATATAACCCCGCATTTTGACGCTATAGTTAAAATAATATTTGATTTCTTTCTAATTAACTAATTATTATTTTTATTACTGTTGTAATACTCTCTTTATTTTTTCTGGAATTTTTAATCGATGTGAGTATTCAACCGTCTACGTCAGCTTGATGTCGACCTCAAAATTCGCGTATTCGTTTCGGGGACATTGACTTGTACCACCCATACAAACAAACTTTGACATTCACAATATTAGTATTACGTCTACCTAACACGATAGTTAATTTCAAACACTTACTGGCTGAAGCCAACGCAGGCAAATTAACTTCACTCATTACAAAATAATATATTTTATCACCATCCTAAGGAGATCTTTCACAGCTACTGAAATACTTTAGAAGTATGCGTTTATGTAATTATCTCTAGCCTTGGTGAAGAAAACTAGAATGTGACTCCTAAAAGAACCTTATCCCATCAAGATAAGGTTTAAAGTGCCTTGAAAATTACGGAGACAAATATTGAAAATTAGTAAATAAGATAAAAGTTTGCGTAGATTTCATAATGTTAATTAAAAATATCTGTACTTGTCGACTTCCTAGTATTTTTAGAACATTATATTTTATACTATCAACCATCTTAATTTCCCGCGACTTCGCTCACCTTAAGGCGTTAGTTACATTAAATATGGCGTTTATGAAAGTGGTTTTTTAACGAAAGTTGTTTTTAATTCAAACGTTGTTTTGGCAAAAAATAGGGCTTACTGTGTCTAACATTTAGGGGGATGAAAAATAGATGTTGGCCGATTCTCATACATACCGGATGAGCACAAAAAATTTCATCAAAATGGGTCAAGCCGTTTCGGAGGAGTATGGCAATGAAAACTGTGACACGAGAATTTTATATATATTTTTTTTAAAGTATCAAAATTAAAAAAAACCTTGCACCCCACTTGCCTGCCTTTTGAGGGGCTATGATAAAAAAATATAGAAGTTTTTAAAATATAACAATTTGTTTATTACATCAACTTGCAGTCATTATCGTCCTACAACATTTTAGTGTTCCGTTTATCCCAACCTCACTGACGGTGATGATATATACCAAAACGATATTTCATTATTTTATAAAGCAAAAAACTTAACTGTAAAGCAAAAAACAGCATGTCTTATCTCTTCATTTTTACGACCGTCATTCATATGCCAGGTGAAACAGAACGAAATGAAATATACAAAATTAAAAAGACCGCATCTACAGAAACTTGGTAACAGAATTTTGTATCGTGTGTCAAAATATGGAGTCCGTCGAATGCGGCGTTTTACGGAACGAAGAAATATGCGTAAAAGTAAGAGGCATCTTTGTAATTTTTTATAGAGAAAATTATAGAGAAAACTGTAAGCTATTGTGTTTTCGCAACTACAGGAGCTTACAATTTTAATGTAGTATCTATGTTTAAAAAATGAAACGTAGCTTATTATCAAGTATAAAACGGAATTATGCAAAATTCAATTTTGCTTTTATCGCCCTCTTAAGAAGCTCTCACACTTTAACATTCATGCTCTATTTTAACCGGATGGGGATAGAACTACATACTCGTCGATGTTCGTTGTTCGTCGCGGTCATTGTGCAAGCGTCTACAAAGTCAGCCGTAGTACTATGTCAACTCGCCGATTAAAGGCTCGTGCTCGCGTGTCATCGTCTGTATTCGCCGAATATACAAGAATATACAAAGAAGCCATTAGGTGTGTATGATAGTTTGTATAGAAAAAATCTTTTTGTTTGTTTGGCTTTTTATGGAGGAAGGCTATAGGTTATATAACGCTACGACCAATAGGAGCCGAGCAGTCAAGAATGTTGTAAAACAGCAAGCTAAAATATTAAACAAAAACGGGAACCGTACATTTTCCCGGAATAAAAAGTATCTTATATGTTTTCCAGACGTCGTAGCTATGAACCAAAAAAGATTTATTCAAAACCGTCCATAAGTACAAACAGATAAACTTTACTTTACTGTCTTATTCTATGTATAGATATAAATAAGCTTGTATTAATAAGTATTAACAATGATTATAGGCTTTAATGTCATTACTGAACCATATTTAACGTCATTTGAATTCCCCCTGTTTCTGAATCAGCTCGTTCCAACCAATTAAGACGATATTATCAGAATAATTAAGTACAAATTAGTGAGGGTGCAAACAGGATTAGGTCTTAATTAGAAATTTGTAACCATAATGGGAGTTCTACACGGCGTGAACAAACATCACGCAAAGGTACACTTTGATGCAATCCAAACTGCACCCTCAGTTCATGGCAGAAGATTGAAAATAGCTATACTCGATGGACACCATTTACATTAATATCTAAGATGCACCCTCACTTCAATCTTACGCCATGAACTGAGGGTGCAATTTGGAGTGCATCAAGGTCATGTTTGACAAACGGTTTGCCAAACACGACCATTTACAACATTAATATCTAAAATGCCCCTTCAGTTCATGACGCAAGATTGAAGATGCATTGCATCATCACCTTTGCGTGATGTTTGTTCACGCCGTGTAGAACCCCTTTAAGTCTCCCCCGTCGACGTACAGAGGTAATGGAATTTATAGTTTCACGAGATTTGATATTGTGAAACAAAATAAGAAAATTTTGCCATACGGTAAAAACATACCTTGTGCACTGTGTTAGGATATTTTGGGTGCTTACAACAACGCTAAACTCATTTTTACCAACTTTACATTAGACCCAAAAAAAAATTCGCGGTCTATCTGTATGTCTGTCACTGTCTTTCGAATCACGACTGTCTGTAATTTATTTAATGTGACCAATGGAAGTAGCACCAATGAGCAGCTCTATCCGATGGTATTAAAATGTAAAAACCGCAAACTTTCGACTTGAGCGGTGTTGTGAGCTAAAAGGCGTCCTTTACAGATTTTCGATCTCTCTCACTCGAGATTTCTAAAAAATAATACAACTACTGCAGCGCTTTCAAATAGCACCTCCATTTTCTTAAAGATAAAAATCATGCTAAACTCATTAGGCCCCTTTCAGATGCATGCAGACTCATTACGACGTGCGCCCGAGTTCATGTGGGAACGTCTATATTATAATACAGGTCCATTACTGCCGCACGGCCGCCATGCCATGTGAAAACTCAATAACTCATTTATTACTACTTTACGCGGCCGCGCACGGTGACCGTGTGCATATGAGAAGGGACTTGTTTTTTTAATTTTCATTTTTTTTTTGTGTATTTAACCTCAATAGCGTTTTCAAGACAAATTAAAATTACCTTTATGAATATTTGACGTCACACGTGTCACTAACAAGAATAATATTTTATTTGAGCTAAAACTACCTGAGTCATGTTTTATTTATAACTTTTTTAGTATACTCATACACATCCAAGACCTAGGAACAATGAAAAACTTTTTGCTCCGTCGGCGGGATTCGAAGCCGCAACCCCTGGCTTAAGCTACCAACGCGCTTACCAACTGAGTCACAGAGTCACAGAGGTCGTAAAAGAAAGTATAGACAAACTAACAGATAGTTACGTAACTAACGGATAAAGTGGCCTTTTGCATCCGTCACTTTGTCTATCTTGCTGTAGAAAGAAACACTTTTTCTGTAACTTTGCTAGGGTGGGTCGCTGGTTTCTTTACAAGGTCTTACTTTCCCATACTAATTGTAGACAGAATTAAAATTAAAAAAAAACCGTCCACTTTTAAAAACTTCAATGCGCCGTCCACTTTGCTATCCAAACGTTGAACACTCAGCTAACACTGTCGTGTCCAATTTCTGCATTCAAACACTCTTTGGCAAAAGATAAAAAATATTGTTTTAAGTCACTGTTTTTCGGTTGCGAAAATTTTTCACCAAGACGAAAGTACTAATTTTTACAATTAACAAGCTGTGCCCAGCTTATTAATCTGTATATTACTCACCTGTATGTATATTATTTAAAGATATTTTTTAGTCCTGGAAGAGGACACAGGACAAATTCTATCCCGGAATTTATAGGAAAACTAAACTCTAGTGGTTAAAAACTAATGTATAGAAATCTATTAGTCAAACCAATTGTATAATGAGCGAAAATCGATTGATCTGCGTGATTTGGTCAAAATATGTAATTTCCATCTAAGCCGTGATCTGTCGGATGAGTTTGGCATAACCCGACCAAATTAAATAGATCCGCGATCTGTGTCTGCTCCAACTTCTCTGATTGTACATTGTAAAGTATACATCTGAGTTAGAAATACAAAAACTGAAAAACGAATTCCATAGTTACACGTTAAAGATATTTTACAAGAGATTTGTGTTAAATCCCTCGAAAAGCTGCATCTTTGAAGAAAATTCTGCGGTAGATTGAAATTAAAGCTATCTCACTATAACGGAGCACAGAAAAGCTTTTTATGATAACATCGCTTTTACACTACGCCGTGTTTTCTGAACGTCTCGGCCAGGAGATAGCAGCTGCTCTTGATAAATAACTCTTTCGTAAGGGCGATTTCACGCCCGCGATTCAGAAGCGATTCTGTCGCGTCTTGATGCTGTGTTTCGTCAGGCTTGTCTTGGGCAGGCGATAATAATAATAATATCTATGGACTCTTCACACCACGTCAGCCTGGCCCCGTGCTAAGTACCGTACGTTGGTACCACATGTCTCTCGGACTTATATTTAATATTTTTTAAATAAACGAAAATATATTCAATACTTTTTATACTATACACATATTTAAGATTTTTATTATATTATACACATATTTAATATACATCTATGACCCAGGAACATTGAAAAACTTTTTGCTCCGTCGGCGGGATTCGAACCCGCGAGGCCGAGGATTACCAACTGAGTCACAGAGGCGATACCAGCTGTTCTTTGATAGATAGATCTTTCACACGACGCGATTTCAAAGCGATTCTGCTCCATCTTCATGCATTTCTCATATGTTTTTGCTTTGTTAAACAAAATATGCCCAACTGCTTGCACATGTTTATTATATTAAGCAATTTATATAACATTATAACTTATTTTTTAAGTATCATGCATTATTAAGAATATTTCTTAAAGGGAAACTAGTCGTTTTTATCCGACTGCACCGGAAGGGTTATGTTTTTCGAGAGTATGTTTGTATGTATTCATAATTCTCTGGCACGCTCTGCAGCCTAAACGGCTTGATTGATTTTGGATTAAAGAGGTGTCGTCGATTTGTATTTACTGTGAGAGTGACACTAGATATATCAAAGTTAAAAAAAAAACAAAATGGCGAATTTTTGGCGCCAAATTCGAATATTCTATTGTTTAAATTGCGTCAGTTCCTGCAGTCGGGTTTTTGTTTTTGGACATTTAGTTTGTTACATTATAAACTCCTCCCCAGATCCTAAAACAGTCAAATTTGCGAGTCTCACTTCTAGCGCTCCGTCTGTACAGAGCCTTATTCGTATCTTTTTAGCCCCTATAAATAGAGATGTATACCGTATCATTAACTCGTGAGAGCCGAGATTGATAATACTGGGGCGCGGGTTCAAAACCATTTGGCTGGAGAAAGGGAAATTGAGATATAAAACCTGTGTAGATAAGGCATTGTAATAAGGACGTAATGGCGCATCACACATGCCGCGATGAAGCGATTTTTATGACGTATTGTTGTCCAGTTTTTTTAACCAGTGAGGACATAAACACACGACGTTACCAGCTGACCTGGGTTTTTTTTCTTTTCAAAATATTTCTTGTCAAAATATTCTTGATTCTAGCGAGAAAGTTGAAAGTTAGAAGCTTCGACAGATTAGATTTAATCGACCGATGTAAAAAAGGGTAATGTGAAGATTGAAGTGGGGTATATGAAAAGGATAGCAAATTATAAGTATCATTTTTTAAAAATTTTACTAGTTGACCCTTTTGCCGAAATTCGGTTATTGCACGGGAACCTACTTTTTTTAGGGATAAATGTATAGTGCACTTAGAAACACACTTATAATTATAAAAAATAATAACACGAATGCAGAACTTTATACACATTTTCTAGATCAAAATGCTAATTGATATTATATTTTTAAAGATTGGGTATCTGGAAACTAACACAAGCATTTAAAACACAAACCAAGCACTTGTCATAAATTAAAATTTCCCGCATGCGGAGGCAACACACTCCTTTGGGAGTAACACAAAAGCAACTCTGTTACATCAAATGCTAGCGATTCGTATTAACTAGTGTGTTTAAAAACAGCTATCTTACTTAAACTTGATGAGAAATACTTATTTTATAAATTAGTAGATGATGCCCGCAACTTTGTTGCACGAAATTTGTCTTGCGGAAACCGTAAATTTTTCGGGGATAAAAGTATCCTACGTCCTTCTCCGGGACTCAAAGTATATTTATATCAAATTGACGTGAAGATGTGGTTCTTCTGGTTTTACCTCTTCACGTCAATTATAAATATGGATAATGTGGTAATTTTACAAAGGTGAAGATGGTTTATAATAATAATGATAAAAACAAGTAACTTGTTTGTTCGTTTAATCATTCTTTAAAATAAATAGGAAAGAGTGTGTATATGTAAATATAAAATATGCTCGTAATCATATTTTATCTCTTTACACTCAGACTGCTGATTTCGGTCATTTTCAAAAAAGTATGACACTTCGCTGAAATAATTAATTTTACCTATCTGCGATAAGCAATCGTTAAATAGTTACACAAACGGAATACGTGCATCAATCTTCATTTAATTAATGCAATATAAACAGCATTAAATAGAATCGATAATTAATTTTATGCGGCGTCTATTTGTTCAGTGATCGCCGTGTGAATGGTGCAACAGGGTTTATACAGACGATAAATACTTGACGCGCGTTTTGAAAATGCGCGTTTATAATCGCTTTAGGTGGCTTCGCAATCTTTACGACAAGCTACCACGGTTCACGAGTCACGACCGACTAGAATTGAAAAAATCATTGCTTCTTTATACTAGTCGTGTTCGGTAGCGTTTTTTGACGCATGCGCTGTGAAATTTTATCCTGCGCAGACTCTTACTCTATAGTCTGCGCAGTATAAAATAACACAGCGCGTGCGTCAAAACGCGCTACCAAACTCGGATTTTTTTTTGGGACTGTGTCATGACAGCGTATATATAAGAGACTTTGCGCGCGCATGCACTCAAGCAAAAACGCTACCGAACATGGCCACTCTCTTTGTCAAATTAGAAACAAAGTGTGTATGTAATCTTTGTATAAATGGAACGCACGTATCTTGAATGTGTGCGCCCTAAAGTGTGTGTATACTGTACTGGTGCCACTGCACTAGTAATATTATCGAAATGCTGTTTTGACATAACAAGCGTCCAACGTGAAATATTTTCGTTAGCAGCTTACGCGAATTTTTAAATTGAACTGTATGCAGTCCCAGACGCGCGTTGAGCGCGTACCGTGTGAATGTGCCCTTACGATATTAACAAATTGTTTGGAAAGAACGCGGAATGGGGAATATAATTCGTCATTTTCCCCACATTTTCCTCCGAATTGGCCACTGTGAAGGGTTTGTTGTCTGAAAATAGAAGTTACACGCTTTTGAGAAGATGAAAAAATTCTATATTGCCCTCACAAAGAACAAAGCGGCATCCATTAGCAGTATTAATGTAGTTTTGAAGTAATCCAGCACTAGTAAACACACACAGTAAAAGTTAACGACCTATCCCTTGTTCCCCTCCATAACCACATCCGCGGTAATAACCCAACCTTTTAACATTACCGGCTAAAATAGTTTCAGAGAAAATTTTAAATGTTACCCGGGCTGCATATTTTGCTGTAGGAAAAGCCTTTTTCGTCGGGTAGAACGTTTTTACTTCGTAGGTTTACGTACCTAAAAGGTAAAAATTACTAAGACTTCGATGTCTGCCCGTCTGTCTCCAGGCTGTATCTCAAGAACGGTACGGAACGATATTTTCAAATTAAATATTTACGTTTTTTATAGGTATGAGACCCCAGGGCTTTCATACAACAAACATGTTTTTGCCATTTTTTTTTACTTTTCACAATAGATGGCGCTGCACGTTATCCACATCGCGCTATCGGTTGCACTACGTGATCTGTTGTAGTTGGTTAACTTTTAAAATTACATTCTCCCAATGGTTAGACGTTACTGGTAAGAGACCCTTGGAGTGCGAGTCCAACTCGCTCTTGACCGGTTTTTATGTAAATTTTATATGACGCAGTGAACTTTGTATCACATTTCCTTGTATACTTGTATCCTTTGTATTACCTGTCCTGGACTTTTACAAATATTTCCCGACCAAAATTAGCCAAATCGGATTAGCGATTCTGGAACTATACCGAGAATAACATTTTTAAATATTAAAATTCGGCTCGGGCGAGTGTAAGAGATTCCAATATCTAATTTCATATATCGTTTGGCACCGTAGTCTCGACGCTCAAGATAATGTATGATTCGTATTTTTTTTCTAATCAATAAAGTAAAGCAGTAAATCACATGCCCAAAATATCAGTAACTGTCGCATACCTTATAAAAAGGTTTATGTATATAAGTTGTTGGTAAGTTTAACAGTAAAGGTTTTTCTGATGTAACTCTAGGTGTTGCGAATGTCACAGTCGCTGTTACGTGATGGCTGACGTGAATGAGTCTAAGAAGGTATGTTAGTTACTGAATGAACTCTACCGTGTAAATGTTGTCAATTTAGACGTCTGAGGGGGAGGGAGGAGGCACGCACCCGGGGATAAAACCACAACAACCAATCGCCTCTAAAACTACTTAAACACGAAAAACGTAACAAAACAGCATGCTCAGAAAAGACGGAAGGCCAGAGACAGTGGACATCACCGCTATACAGTCAGGGAGTTCAATAAGCACTGTATGATCAAATAAACCGACTGCTAAGTGAGTAACATCTAAATGGTGTTAATGACAATGAAACACATGACAAAAAATTAAGTTAGAGTTGAAGTTTTAAAATTATTGAAAGCTATTAATATTTTCATACACATTTTTTTACTATACTTTATCCGACTATTCAAAATTTACTTTAGTAATTAATAAATCAAAAATATCCCAGACAAGGCTTAATAAAGCTTTACAAGGTTTAGTTTTTTTTTTTACTTATGCAATTTCGCCTGGCGAAAACCAAACATTTTATCCCACAATCAAAAGCATCTATGTTCTACTGCATTGCTTTATTTGTAACACAGTAATTAACTTTGCTATCAACAGACAAAAGCCAATTTCAGTGATAGCACCCCAAAATTTGTACAAGCACCCCATGGAAATGCACCTTTTGCAGTCACAGATAGTTCAACCCAGCGTGTGCGGCGCTATGCGTTTACATGTACGTGCGAGCTTCAAGAGATGTGTCACAGTCGCGTTTGACTTGGTGACGAATTTTGTACTCTCCCTCTGAATGTATATTGATAATATAAATGACAATAAACATTTATGCACACTTTCGCAATGTGTCAATCTGTTTTGGTATCGGTTCAGACGGATTTATTTGGGCGAATGAACTATTTGACCCAAAGTTTGATGTCCTTTTGAATTTTGGCAAACGACCATTTATTTATGTTTATTTAATCAAAAATACTATATTATTTTGTTGCTAGATCTTACGACCTTAGTGTACCGAACTCATCATTATTAAATACTAAACATGAATATAATATTTTTTAGCGGTATCACAGTATACAATTCCTTTGCCCCAGACTAAATAATTCTGTCCTACCCTTTCTACCTACATAGTACCGCACTTGGTACAGATATTCAATATTTTATGTACTAATTATGCTTAAAAAAATAAAATAGAATGATTTACTAAAACGCCCACATAATGTCATATAAATTATTCAAAATTACAAAGATGGTTCTGAAAAATAAAATCCGAAATTTCTGTTTGGTCTTTTCATATACTGAGTAACCGTCAAATTCTATAATAAACGCGCAACTCTGCTGTATACGGTAGGTACTTGTCGGTACCTTGGCTCGCCCGAGCGGCGGTGGAGCTCTAATATAATTTTATATCAAACAAATAATCACGTTTCAAATTTAAAAATAATAATTCCCGAGTTCCCTAAAAGTGTGGATCGAATAGTTGATTGGTCCATATCCCAGTAAATTCAGTGGTTTGAAAAGATGCAAAAGACTTAAGGGAAGTATATTTAATCTTTTTTTTTTCTCGGAGCTCGCACATTTCTTTATTACGCTGTACCACGTGACTTCCATAGATAACTGCACGCTAACACAGCACCGCACTGGTTGAGCTATAGTTACAATTTGGCGTGCAGCACGCCATGTTACCTTGCGGTTGATGCGGTCGATCTGGCGGTTCTGGTTCTCCAGCTCGGAGCCCATGTCGATGGCCATATTGCGCAGGTTGCCGATCATGGTGTTAACCTGACCCATATTCTCCTCCATCTCGTCCTCGCGCGCGTCGTTCGTTATCCTGGAACATTCCATTTTCAAATTATAATTTACCATAGACAAATTATTATTTTGAATTGAAAATTGAAAAACGACTTTCAAAGAGAACAAGAATAGAAAAAAATAAATTTCCTAAATACGATCGAAAAAGAAAGTAATTATATAATTCCTATTCTTTATAATTTTTATGCCAATAAACGATTTAATTGTAAGCGGGTACTTGGTACATAATTAATAACATGCCTCAAAAAATAAAGTCAAAATAACAAATGTTTTAAAAGCAAATGGGTCGTATGAGTTTTATAAAACACGGAGGATCGCGTGGCATGACATTTTGTAAAATGGCTACCGTTTAACTTTAACCTTTTGTTCCTGAAAGTAATTATTTAACTTCACCCCTGACCTTCAACTGCGACCAACATGTTATCTAAGCCCAAACACACATGACCGCCAGATTGTAATCAAGCGCCATTTTGTGGCACTCTAACATGTCTGTTTACACTGACGCTTGTATTGTAATTCAAGGTTTCCTTTATAACCTTTTGGAATAAGTCATTTCTGACAAGCATTTTATAAAAATAAGAAAAAACACCTAAAGGTAAATTTAACGTAAAATAAGTAGAGTTAAAAATAGCTCAATGTCATATTGATGACTTTTAAATGCCATTTTTTCCGCCATTAAACACTTTTATACACTTTCAATAGAAGCTTCATCATCTGTTACCTCCTCCACTCAGTGACTTGTGAAAATATGTTACATTTTGCAACTTGGATTTTTTGAGCGCTAACTTAAGGTATAGGTATAAAGGACTTTTCTGATTAGGTAATAGCCATATTATACAGACAATAACAATATGCCATAGACCAAAATACGCAAGGCAAGGAGGCGCTAGCAAGTAATGGATAGATTCATTTAAATATTTTTACGAGATGCTCAACCCGGGCCGTTGTGTCAATAAATAACAGATTTTTAAGGGTGTATTCAAAAATTGCACATCCCTGTTTGCGCTCCCGCCTCATTATGACGACCTCTGTGGCTCAATTAGTAAGTACGTTGGTAGCTTAAGGCGGGGGTCGCGGGTTCGATTCCCGCCGACGAAACAAACATTTTTTCAATGTTCACGGGTCTTAGATGTGTATTAAATATGTGTATCATATAATAAAAATCTTAAATATGTGTATACTATATTATTTTTTAACAAAAAATAAATATATTTCCGTTGCCTGGTACGTCCGTAACAAAAGTCCCTTGGGTACTTACCACGGGACCAGATTGACGTGGTGTGAAGCGTCCATAGATATAATTATTATCCTAGAGCCCCATAGTCCTAGCCACCACTCCTAGGCTGCTGCTATAGCCCTTCTAGGCCCACGGTAAAAACGTCACCCCCGATTTTTCTCTCTCAACCCACCTTCCAATGTATCCAGCCTGTGGTCCGATGCCGTTCCTCTCGTCCATGACCCGCTGCGGCTGGTTGTTCACCACCTTCCCGTCGTCGTTGCCCTTCCATGTGCCGTCGTCCTCCTTGAACGAGGCTCCTCTGAAAATTAAATATGACAATTTTAAACAATCCATTTCGATAAAGAAGTGAAACTTCTTGTTGTAAAAATTTAAATAACTGCTCCTGAGTAAAAACTTCATGAAACAGATTTTACCAACTTGCACACAATACGTAGGTGAATCAGAATGGGACATATTTTTCCATTAGGTTTGGGTTGGGACGAGGCTACAACAACCTATTTTACCGCTGCTTCTGTTATCTCAAAACATGTGCTGTTAATGGTATGTTGACACGTACTTGTTGCAGGGCAGTACACAGATGCCGCAGCATTTCTCCATCCCCGACAGGTTCTTCTCGGCTTCACGCATGTCCGCGTTAATCTGGTCCATGCCCTCCTCGATCCTGTCCAATTGCTCTGTCACACACGAACACACACATTTTAACACCGCCCTCCGGTGCCACACACACGAACCCCTACGTTCAACGCGACTTTTTTTACTTTCTCTACATTTTAATTCGTTTGTAAATTCTCAACGCTCTCGACAATAACTGACATCAAGTGTAAGATATCGGCTACGAAATCTACGGTCGACCGTCGAACGATCTTGTTGGTTTTCTTTTTTTGCATCTTACACTTGTCTCAATCTTTAGCTAATTTGATATTACCTTTAATTTAAATATGATGTATGTGCTAATACTAAGTGATATTACAAAATACTTTATATGACTAACATTTAGAATAATAAAATATAGGAAATATAAATCTAGTTCATGCATTTCACAGCAAAATTTAAGTAGTCGTGCATAGCTGATGCGTGACATTAACTAAATAAATACGCTTTAGATAAACAAAAATAAAACGATTCAGCAACACATTTTAGTCTCTTTTCGTCCACGTCGCCGAAATTTATACGTCCAACTTTTAAAATGGTGATGATATTTTACCTTCGTTTTTATTCCAACACAATTTATCTGTTAGTACGTTTTAAATGATACTTTTATTTTAGGAATCGTTGCCGTTCGATGGATTTTTGTACAGTCGTTTTCGAATCGGCAATCGAGAACAAAAGCGTTACTAGGTTTTGAGTGATATAAAAGTACTACTGGATGCTTACCGCCCTGTTCATCCAGCATGACCAGGGTTTTCATGCCCACCTCGTGACTCTACAACACAATAATGATGTCACTATAGCTCGCCAAACGAATGCGATGAGTCGGGAGCGGCGCGCGCGCTGGCGTGTGCGGCGGGCGGGCGCGTACGCCGGCGGGCGTCCCGCACCGGGACAACTCATTACCAACATAATTCAAACTGACAACTAAAGAGAAACAAAAAATACATGAACATGGTCACGGTGAGCCACGCGCGGGCGGGCGGCCGCTCCTCCCCCGCTCAGCGCGCACGCGACGTACTAGCGAAAGTAATAAAGCTCTACAGATGATAGGCAACAGCGATAGTAGTCCGAGGAGTTAATATGGAGGAGCGGGCGTCTTGGAGGCGGGGCCGCCAGCCACGCAGACTGACATAGATCGCATCGAGCTAACAGTTACAGAGCTACGGCTCTAACATGAACAGTACGCTGCTAGCCATGGAGATGAAGGCGTATACCATTTGCTCTATACGTCAACACACTCGGTAAACGCGCATTCATTTCAGTACCGCAGTTCGTTCAGAGAAGAGAGTAGTAGATTCGGAAAGATAAATAAATATACCTATAAAAAGCGTTCCGATCGATCATATCAACGGAAGAACTAAACAGATTGCGCAGCTCATACAAATTAAATCTTCAGCAAAAGATAGAGTAACAGTCTTTTGCGACAATTAGCAACGAACGGCCATCGGGCTTCTCTATTTACACTATATTTTTAAGTCATCCCCATCGAAACATAGAACATACGCAACATCGATCTGAGATAAGTCGGTATTCAAGAGAAACGTCAAAGAAAAATAAATAGATTAATTTTTAACTGCACATTCAACACAGACGTTCTCACGGCTCGACTACCCACGTGTTCAGTATTGACTCTTACCGCCCTGGTGACTCAACATATGAAGCGCTTGCCCCCCGGCGTCCTCGCTCTATACATAAAATACAAATCAAAATAATATATCGCAGGAGAGAGTATCGGGGTGTGGGTTGCGGGGCTGGTGCGCTCGGCGTGGCGGTGGCGGTGGGGGCCGCCCGGGGCGCGCGCGGTGCGGGGCGTGCGGCGGCGTGGCGCGCTACGGCGGCGTGCGGCGCGAGAGCGTGCTTGCGTGCTGCCGAGCGGCGCGACCGGCGCGCTGCACCCTCTCCCCTTTCCCTCGTCACACCTCCCGCAGCCCCGCCGGCCGCGCCCGCTCGACGCTAACACACACTACTCGAACAATGACATGCATGCAGTGAAGCTTGCAAGTAAAACCAGATCAAGTTTTATCTGTGCTCAGTTTCATATGAATCATGATTATTCTGTGTGATGTTAAGAGTCGTGCGTTGAGGAGAAGCGTTTCGAATTTACTTCCGTCGGCTATTTCTATTCGTTTCATGTGATTAAAGTTTTGTCAAATAGGTTTCGAGTTCGAACGGCGGAAATGCGAATGTATCGAGTATGGAAAACCGTACATCGATATAGATCACTTGTATATCGGAACGTACTAGCCGGCTACCGTCCGAGAATATATCTCCGGCTGACAAGTTGTGCAAAGTGTAATAATATCTACATAACGCCAAGTCATACAAAGATGTGGGTGTTCCGAGATCGCAGAGTTAGTCGAGGAGTTCGTCACACAGGATGCCCGCACCTTTGCATTTCAATAATAAATGTTCATTTAAAGCGTAGCTGATACCCCCTTAGTTCTTCTACACTGGCGAGCCCGTCTTCGGGTGGGCTGAAAACCCTACGATGCTTTATTAAGTTAGCGAGAAAGTAAAATAGATAAAATGTAAGTAATTTTAGTGTTTCAATTGCAGTTCACTCACCTCCCTGGTCATCTAGAGCGACCAGAGTTCGAATGCCGGCCTCCTTGCTCTAAACCAGCGGCAGAAAAAAAGTCACAGAGCATGTTAGTTGTGAGGGGTATAGTCGAGTGCGGGTGTCCGCTCGCCCGGGCGCGTGCGCGGGCGCAGCGCGGGCGGCGGCAAGTGTCGAGTTGGTTCGGGAGTCAGAACTGAGGACATCTCAAAGTCCGTTGCCCACACGAGCGCCGAGAAGAGAAAGGCAAGCACAGACTAGAAGATGTCCTCATACATTTGGAGCAGTGTTTGTAATGCAGAATTGTCGTTATTGTGTCGATAATAATACTTTACGACCATAATATAAACAAATAAATAAAGACTATGTATAAAATGAATAAAATTCGATATCAATATATACAGCTATTGTATAATACAACAGAATTATACAGAACGTAATCGGTCGACGATGCCCAAGTGTAATGAACTCAAACAGGGAAAATAAATAAACCTGTAATCATTCTATCGTCTGTATTTGTTGTGAGAGTTCGCTAGGTGTAGCTCGATAGATCTGTTGGAGTCTCGTATTGGTAGGGGGTGTGGTATCGCCCATATTGATAGTATTGTGAATGTTTGAGAAGGCATGAAAATCATACAACAAAATAGAGTACAGTCAACAACAGAGAACAGCCACTACACAAAGACCTAGATAATATAGAGTCAACTAAAAGGTAAGGGATTATAAATAGAGAACGGACATTAAAAATATAAATAAAGGGGTATATATTTTTTAATGATACAGTGAAATCAAAAGTATCAAAGACATATAAGAGAAAACTTAAAATGAAGGAAGAAAGTGCTCCAGGTACTGTGACGTAGCCCGTGGGCGAAGTGTTTAGAAGATTGCGTCCAATGAAACCATCGTAAGCAAGCCCAAGCGAACAGAGTAAGGAAAGCACACTTGGATCCATCAACATTCTAAAGGTCTCGAAGTATCGTCAGTTCGGAGGGGTACTATTGATGGGCTCTCATGCTATGAATCAAAACAAAACTATAACAAAAACATCGGAAGGTGTTGACAGTTAACGACTATTAAGAATTGTAGTTAATCAAGGTAAGGAAACGAATTAACTGTCAACGCCGTTTTCTGGTTACAGGGGTATAATCGACAATAACAACGCTACGAACAACACAGGGCTATGGAACTCTAACATATTGTTTCGTAAGGCACGTAACATGCAACACCCATCGGTTATATGAAAACAAAAAAATATATACTCGTATAACATAAACGACTAGAGGAAACATAAAAACAAAAGGATAGACCGAACAACTACAAAAATATACATACACATCGATAATAAAAACAGTAGCGACACTGATACACAACGGCCAAGGTTAGCACAGGCTGCGGCCTAACGGGGGCGCTCATAGAGCGGGGTCTATCGGGTACTCGGGTATCTAGGACACTTCGCTATACCCCTCACTCCCTCGCATCAGTCGCATCGAGAACACCTCTCTCACAGATGATCACAAATAATGGGATAACTCAACAGAAATCATAGGGACAAAATAAATAAAGTAACACGTCTAAGTCTGGTCCGAAAGCTACCGCAACACTAGACAGTCGTTAGGATGGACTCTCTCCAGTTATAGCACGCTTGTAAAATTCATTAGTATGACGTACACAAATAAATAACAGTTCTTATCGCTTACTGATATCAATATAAAACAGTCATTTACCATTTGGAAGGTATTCTCGACATCTATGGACATATGTTAGTTATCTTATAAATTCAATTGTTTAATTAGTCAATAAATAATTTGATGTTGCTCGAAACTCACCTCCTCGCATAGCTGCATCATACGCCTCGTGGACTCGAGGGACTGAAATGTAAAAATTACAATAATTATTATCAGAACATCGTCACCGCCAATTTTTGTTGCTTTTTGACAATTCAGATAAATTAAATAAATAAATAAATAAAGTCTGGCCTCAAAATGAAATATGGTTAAATTTTTCATCGCATTATCACGTTATATCACGGTTAAGTGCGATTTACAATGCAGAAGTTCCGGGATTAATAAAGTTTTTTTTTTAATTTTTTAAATTTGCATTTTTATAGGCGCGTTAAGATTGCAATTTCAAGGACGCGTCAGCAAAAAAGAGAGTCGAAAACTCGTGTCTTGCACGTGACTGTATAAGTACAATCATATTTTGTAATTATTCAGGTAAACAATAGGGATCTGGGAAAGAGTTCTATACCTCATCGGTCACCTCGCCAGCGCGTATTTGCAGCTGCTCGAGTTCGCTGCGAGGGACGCCATTCTCGGCGGGCGGCGCTGCTGACGGCATCCTAAAACAATATACACACGTAAAATTAAAAAGTGTTATTCTTAAAATTTTAGTAAAATTGTAACGCTAATTCTTATGTGGTTCCAGTGGACCAATTTGACCTGCAGATAGATGGTATGATATAAGAATCGATTTCAATAAATTCTACGCCCAAGGGGTAAAATAGGGTATAAAATTTTCTATGAAAACAATTTGTAACGCAAGCTAGTGGGTAAAATTTAGTCCTGCACAAAAGAACAGACGCAGAAACGAAATTTAAGCCTCAGCGAAGGATAATTTTGAGAAATAACCCAAGAATTGGGTGACATGTAGAATAGAAACGAAATTATGAAAATTACAAAATATGCTAGAGAAATAATTACCATTTGTGTGAAATTAGAAATAATTAATACTTAATTTGGGAGATTACAAGAGAGATACTAAAAGAGGGTTCTTACATAAATACGATCGACGATATAATCAAAAAATCGCAAGCTAGCCATAACTATTTTAAGTCCTAAGCGCAAGTGCAACATGAAACGTGAATCCATATAAAACTTTATATAAGATCAATTATGCGTATAAAATACTTCTATTCTTTAATCTTTTAACAATGAAAACACGTGGGTTGTTACATCAAACCTTATTTTACTTGTGACAGAAATACATTTAAAAATTAAAAGTAATAAACCTGAAACAAAAGAATGAAAAGATGAATAAACTGATAATGACTCGAAGTATAATGACTACAATAATGGATGACACGTTAAAATCATAGGAAAAAATTTAATGTTTACAAGGTCAACTTATTTTACATTAAATAACTGAACTAATAACAATTCTTATTCTATTATTTTGTATAACTCGAGCAGGTTATACAATATAACTTTGTTTTGTAAAACTGATTCGAAAAACTATAGCCTATATCGATTCTGCCGACCTTAAGTAAAATATTTGAAAGAATAATTTTAAAGTAGTTGTTTGTACATTTCAATTTAAATTATTTATTACACGAAAACCAATTCCTTTTTATGAGGTCGTTCAACAACTGATGCTGGTATAATTTTACTATGTAGTATATTTGAAACTTGGGAAGAATCTGAGGATGCCTTAGGTGTATATTGGGACCTGTCCAAAGCTTTTGACTGTGTCGAGCATGCTACATTGATAAGGAAATTGCACCACTACGGCATAAGGGACTCAGCACTTAACCTTTTGACATTCTCCCACAGAAATAGGACTCAAAGGGTTAAAATTAATGACAAAATTAAAATTGAATTAAGTGTGCCACAGGGATCCATTTTTGGACCATTTCTTTTTCTCATCTACATAAACAACTTACCTTACCTAGTTAAGGATAATTGTAATGAGATAGAACTTTTTTCTGATGACACTTTACTTATTTCTAAAGTGAAGTGACTTTTGAACAATAGTAAAACTAAATGTATAAAATTTACGCTTCCCATAATAATTAAGGACAATATTGTTATTTTCCATCTTTTAGGTAAAAGATGGACCCGTGCGAATTTCTTACGCCAGTTCATCTCGCCGGGTTAGTTTCCGAACCGGTGGTAGACACCGTAGTTTCGATGTTCAGAAAGTTTACTTAAAGTACTTATTTTGAATAATAATATTTTGATTTTGTTTTATGACTATCGACTTAAAACTTTTATAATTAACTCTAAAAAACCAGTCTTCTGTAACAATGAGATCTATGTCCAGATGAAACTCGCCGTCATAAGCCAACTTAACAAAGTTGAGTTAGCACGGCTTAGTGTTTAAAGTGCAGCGTCAGTAGAATGACAACTCGATTAAACTTTTCTACGAACAAAATTTAAACTATCAGAAAACATACAATGGAATAGCAATTTTAAAAGCTTTGCACTCTAAGTTGTCAAGTTAAACAATAGTAGTAGAGTCCAACAGAAAGCGAAAAAAACGTTGCTTTGCCGCGAGACAAAGTAATTTCTAACGTCGAGGACCAGGAATAGGGTTAAGTTGTGGGTCGAGGACTTTCAGTTTTATAGCCGAGTAACAAGGCTCTATCGACATATTTATTGTTCTGTAAACATTTGACAGCATGCGATCGCGTGTTGCTCGCAGACTTCAGGACCTTCGAATATTAATTTATATCATACAAAAGCTTAGCGTCACAATAAATACTTTATTAGGGTACAAAATGAAAAAAAAACTATTTTTTTTTCATTCATCACAAACCGACGAAGTTGTGAACAATTGACTGTGATAAGCGGAAGTCAGCTATTTCAAATGGAATATTTTTAAGTCGTCCTTAATTTTAGATTATAGGTAATAATCTTAAGTCATCTTTAGTTACACAAGCCTTTGTGCTTTCTGCGAGGCTTAGGATAAGATTATTGTAGAGCAAGTGTGCCAACATTTCCTCCTCATTAAAAAATCGGGTTAAGCTGGCATGCATCACAAGAACATTTGCAATTCATTAAATACTGATGTCGCATCACCTGGCTTGGAAAATTTCATAACGGAGCCTACAATCTACATGTTGGCATAATTCCAAATCACTTCTGAAGGTGAATAAAATAGGCTTCGTCGCACAAAAGTCAACATGAAGTTCAGAGTCAATATTATTAGGCCTAGCCTCGTCTAAGCCAACTTTGAATAGTATATTCATAATATTAATAGTGTTCTACGCATTAAAATATGATTATGAGGCCTGCAATAAAAATTCCGAGGAATAATTTCAGCTTTATTAAATATCAGATCTCGTAGGCTGTTACCCATGCAAGTCTCGTCTGAGGGACATAACCTTATTAATAACTCTTGATGAATTATCTCTGAGCTGGTTAACCGTATTCTTGGCTGAGGCGGCCGGCTGGTGGCGGCAAATCAATAGTCGCGCGCACCCCCGCCTGTACACCCGCCTCGTGTAACTTCAGCACTCTACACACTTGGTGATATAATTATAAAGGAATAGAGAACTTTTCAGGACCTCGATTTTGGTATTCTCATCAAAACTTAACAGTTCCACGCAGTTGGTTAAATAAAACAACAAAAATGTATTTAAGCGAACGTCTAATGCGTTCAATTTTTTTTTCCCTAAAGTTTCTATGTCGTTTAACGAATATAATATTATAATTGCTGCTTTAAAGATTCCAGACTGGATATATGCTATATAGAAAGCTAAGGATCAGAGGTACAAAATTCGCGTTAAAAAAAAATTAAAACGGCGCATCGTGACGCGACGACATTAGGCAAAGAAAAGGCTGCTAAAAACGTTTCCGGGTAAAATATGTAACGTAGAATTTTTATCCACCAAAGCCTTTGCGTTGAGTTTTCAGAACACAGCGGGACCTTCAGCAATCTATTAAACAGTTTTGGTGCTCTATTCCTATAGATTTTTTTAATTAAGTCCTTCGAAAAAATGATCTTCTTTAACGATCTGAGAAGTTTATTCCGGAGCTTAAAAATCATGCCACACGTCTGCCCTATCAAGTTGCCACCAAGTGTGTACGTCGCTCAACTTGTTAAACAGTTCCAACACAATCCGTTATGCGCTAACTTATCAACAACAGTAATACTCTACACTGACAACATGAGGTTAAATTACCAACGCCATTAAGTTTTTATGGAGGGTAGTTTGAAGTTTCATCATTTATGTATGCATTTTGAACCGCTTTATCGCCTTATGCAATTTCTCATGTTACATTTATAGTAGAAATTTAACAGCATGAGAACATGAATAAAGAATAATTCTTGTATGTTTTAACATAGTTTATTATAATACCTAATTATACACTGCGTTAAGTAGGCGGTTATAAATACTGAAGCGAACTTACTACTTTTAAGTATTTTGCTCAGAAGAAATGCAAAAGTCTTGTTAACTTTATATTTTTCTCTTACTTTAATAAAAGAAGAAACTTCCTAATAAGTGGAGTAAATTTAGCCGTGATGAATAACGAACTTAACCCCTAACGTTGGATAATTTATAATTGCCTCGTAAATATTTACCGTCTTGCGTTTAACAAAAGGTTTGTTAAAGATTAAATAGCTCTCCGTGTAAATTATACGGCGATGATAGGGGCTTTTAAATAGACAACGAGGAAATGTTTGTCTCATTTACAGATTTTAGGAAAGAAAGAGATATATGACATCATACATGGGGACATATTGTGTAGAAGAACGAAATAACATAAATTTTACATAAGTACAATTACTCACTTTATGCCTTTTAATGTAACTTAGCTACACGTACGCCATCATCTAAAGTTTTTAAAAATCAAAGCCCTAAAGTTTTTATTTATCCAGAAAAGGGATTTTTTGAGAGAAGAGCTGAATTTTTGAGAGAAGAGCTGGTTAGTTATTGTCTTGTATTTGTAAAACACGGTCAATTTATTTTTAACTTAGAAGAGAGTACATTTGTACTTGAGGGTACATTAAAACTGTAAGTACATATCTCTAGAGAATTTTCTGTCGTACAAAAATCTTGCTACATTTTGAGCTTTGCTCTACCATAATAATTAGATAGAGTTTCTTGCTTATATTTTTGCACAAAATCTTCACAATATCGTTATATGTATGCTACATTACATATCATATTTATAAGTAAAGAATAGTATTACATGTAATCTTAGATAAATTATTTGCGAGTTGAAAACGCTCTACATTTGCTTGTTACGTACAAACCGTAAATAAGTAACTACTAGCGATTGCTTCAATTTTATTTGAAAATGTCCTGTTTGTTTTCATAAATATTTGAGCAAGCGTCGGTTTAAAAATAAAATACGTGTATTTTTAGCCGCACGGGTAAGCACATAAAGAGTTCACTCGAGTGAATGTTAACCTTTTTATTGGTTGTATCAAATAGTTTATGCGACACGTCTCTTGAAGATTTTACAACACTGGAAAAGTTATGCTTCGGCGCAAACGGTTCGGCCCGGTAGCGAACAAGTTCAACGGTTTAAACTGATAAACAGACTAGTTATTTGTTTTCTTTGTTATTATATCCTTAAAAAATACAACTGAATCTGAAGTTTCATCGAATCAACTGTGGGTATCTATGGATATCTGATGGCACGGCAGTGGCATCGCCAAGTCTAACGCGAGGCAAACACTGCCTTACCTACTTTACAGGAACCATTTCGCCGGATTTTCAGCCCTCTATTTAAGAAGCCAAGCCTGTAGGTCATTTAATTCTGGAGTTAAGCGATAGCAAAATTTCACATTTTCGATTCACTAATGATCATCAAAATAGAACTACTACTGAACTCAGAGAGCTGAAATTTGGTACAGAGCTAAGGTGTAATGGTCACATCAAGGAAAAACTATAAAACTTAGAATAATCGATTTTTTTATCGAATTTAAATTTGTGGTGACGAAGACTGTTGTGGTGAGTTTTTCCATTTGTACCTCATGAGATGGGAAGTAGCTGGAGGAAGCGGATCCCTTTAAAATCGTATCCTTACTATTGAATAAAAGAAAACAAAGATGTATAGTAACAAAAACTGTGCCAAAAATAAGCTACAAAAATAATAGAAATCCCACCAAAAACATTCTGTAAAAAAAGGGCCAAGCCCAAACTGAGCTGCTTGTTTCTCTCTTAAAAATAATGAAATCTAGACAAAGGCGTGCCAAGTCAAAGGTTCCTGATTACAATTTGTTTATTATTATATTTAATGTTATGCGACCGGCCTCTAGCTTTTATCCACTAACAAATTAAGAATGGTCAAAGGCTAGTCAAATAACGTTAATTATAAAAATAAACAAATGGCACTAAGGAACCTTTGACTTGGCACGCCTTCGTCTAAATTTGATTACTTTGATAGAGAGAAACAAGCAGCTTAATCAAGACTTGGCCTGTTTTTTTACAGAATGTTTTTGGTGGGATTGGATTGTCTTCAATAATAGAGTTATTGCCAAAGAGCGTTGACTTGCTTAGTAGTATGTTTAATCACAGGTATATACTCGTATTATAATACTCCCTATATAATATATTAGGCATTATTTTTCAATTACTACTGTTATATACTATTTATAGCTGTTTCATGCGACTACATCCGCGTAAAACTTTATAAATTTTACCATTTTACATTTTTTGATTACTGCTCAGCACCTTTTAGCGAGTTGTTATATATAGCCTATTTAATCTGAGAGCTTATAGCAAATTTTGAGTAGGTATTTGAGGCAAGCTACAGCTGTTTCAAGTGTTGCAAAAGTACACAAGACACTGCATGATGAGATAAGAGAGATAAATAAAACTGCAGTAAAGCACGTCCCAGCCATATAAGATGATACCAACGATACTGAAAGTTGTTAATTTATTAATCTACTTGATGTATAAAGTGTTTGTAGGTATAATATGGCATCTATAAGTTGAACCTTGCATTTATTTCTACTAGCAACATTATTCCGCAACAGTCTTTTGTTTTCGGTTAAAATTGGACTACAATTGGATTTAATGATTTTGATACTTGATCGTAACTATTTACCTTTACCTTTATGATCCCTTGGATTTTTTATGTACGACATAACATGTTATTTATCTAAATAAATAATATTTTTATAAAAGATGGATGAAAATACTATATAATAAGATAAGAGAAACCATATCCTGTCGCTCCACCGACTATTCAGAGTCTGATTTTGATTATAGGAAATAAAATATACTTCGAATTACATACATTGCATTTTATTTATAAGAAACAACACTTTGTTCTACAAATCTCAATAAAAATAACACTTTACTTTTTACAAAAACTCTTCTGATCTGATGAACGATCGAAATCTTTTTTTCTACTACAATTGTGTGATATCATCTACAGAATTTTTGAATTTGGAAGGTTTTTCTAGGTTCAACTTATATTAGCCAGACTTTACCTACAGGTTCTAAAGTAGATTTTCTATACAAGGCAACCTGTCTTTGTCAGACGTTGGTCTACAGTGGCGTTAGAGCGAAATGAGTGGAAAAAAAAAACTCGGGGTGGCCTTTGCCAGCGTCTTACTAGCGCCCTGTACGAGATATATTTGGCACCTCTGAGCTTCGATTCAAACAAAATGTGTATATGTATATATACGCAACGCCTCAGGCGGTCGCCTAACATCGCCCCCTAGACAAAACGCTAGAGGCTCTTAAAAATGTTTGGTAATACTTTGAGCTATAAAAACGACGAAAATGTATTGAATATCTTTCTTAAAAAGACTTTAAAGTTGAAAAAGATCAGAAGCAGGGATGATTTAAATAGTCGACTCAGAACTCAGAAGATTCAGAGATGTCGCAAGACAGCTCGGAGATTTCTAGCACAGAACGACATTTTGGAAGTAAAAATGAGTCAAAAAATGTTAAAATTTTATAAACATTTGTAAAATTGCCATCGTGTAGGCCACCTACACTTGCGGGCACTATCTACGTACTGTTTCCGGAATCGGGCTGACAGCGGTGTACTGGATAAAATTGTGATTATATTTAAAATCAAATTTTTCAAATGCTTCTCTAGTCCAGTCAACGCCTTCCGTGTTAGAAAATGTTGTTTCCAAGCTTACTTCGGAGGTTGACATGATTAGCTCTATGAATCTATGACAAAATCCGCCTTATCTTTCTATACACTCAGGCACTATAAAATAACATGCATGGCTGAGCTGTTTCAAGCAAGTAGAGCTGGTATGCCCGGGATAAACGAGGCGAGTTTTCCAAGCCAGGGCAGCAAGCTAGTTCTCTTTTGGACTGTTTTGGCTAGCTGACACTGGCTAGTCGATGAATTTATGTACTTACCCCTTTATTTATAAAAATATTTAAACAGTAGTCTTTTTCAGGAATATTAAAAATGTTACACGACAGAAAGGGACTGCAAATTTTGATAAGTTAAACACTTTAAATATTTTTATTAAGTAGGGGTCGCCCTTTGGTCGAAACTAGAATTTAAATATAAAAAATAATAAGTTTCAGAGCAATAAATAAACCATAATCTAACACAGACTTCAATTTGGCTTAAAGAACTCGTTATCAGGCCTAGTAAACTATTTATTAAAAAATCACAGACCTTATTATTTTATACTCTTTAATAATCCTATAAACATCACCGGCAGGTTCATATGACCTACACATGTTGTGGACGGGCCACTAGTCTAGTTATGTTGTAGTAACAACAACATTACCATGTAAGTTAGTAAGAATTTTAAGTCTATCTATTTATACTCTTCTTTAGACAGAACTTGGAGACACAAACAAAGGAGTGAACTATACCACGTCGCAGAGTGCCAGGTCTGAGTCTGAGTGAAAAATTCATACTAATTTTATGGAGCATGGCCCGTCAGAAGTGAGCCATAGCGCATTTAGAACTGCACTGATGCTTGGCTTGCCCTGGCATGCTCTGTTAAAGTGTGTGCATATCATAAGTCAGCAAAGTCTCAATCTTGTGGTCTATATATTGTATAATTCTATCATTAACAACAATTGTTAATGACAAGATGTGGCATTAATTTGTTATTAACTGTAAATTTAGTTAATATTTTAATTTAAATTTTTAATTTAAAATAATTTAGTTAGTAACAAATCAATGTCACATCTTTGTTAGCTAAAATGTTTGTACTATGAATTTCACTCAAACAGGTATAAGAAAACACATAGACTGTAAATTAATGTATGTCCAGTGTATGTTTATCAAGACAAGTGAAACATTATATAAAATATAACTGTTGGTACTGTTGAAGCAGTTATTGATAAAACATCACTCACCCTACTAGTGGTGTATAGTTTACTTTCTGCATTAACTTGTTCTACAAGTATAATATGGTTTGCAAAGTAACATTAACATGCAAAGGTGAACTAAACGTTGCCTGATAATTGATAAAAGATAAAAATTCAAGTTGAAAAGGATGACGTCAAACAGTTATTCAGCCTAAATGACATCATTCACACATCCAAGAGAAAAGCCTTTGTTTCACATTCATTAGTAACTTATTAGCTAAAACTACGATACCGATAAACCCTCCTCAGATTTAATAATAAGTGTGTAAATATGTCACACGAAACAGTTGATGATTTAGCTACAAAATGGGTGTAACATAACCTTACCTGCTGTTTTAGGTGGAACGGTGTGGTAAAAACAAATCCACTTGGTGTCACAATATACACACTAGGCACTAAAACTCTGCACCACAACGTTGGAGTGAAAGGCTTTCTCTTCTGCGTGACAGACTTGAGGTCGATCGGCTCGATGGGCTTAGCCTACGAAATGCGCAATGTTTTGACTATGCGCATTCGATTTCGCTGTGATTGTCATGCGCGTTTGTTTATTTACAGTGACTTACAATTGAACAAGATTATTAATTAGCACAATGTTAAAAAATAACTTTTAACATTGTTTATTATCTTGTTTTCTAAATTAGGTTCTGCAAAATCAAAATAATGTCACTTTTGTGTAAATAGAACAATACCGCCATCTAGTGTCGAGTAGCCAAAAATATTAATCCATTTAATTTCGATACTCATAAATGCTTTTGAATAACAATAAATCGTTCGATACTCAGCATCACACCATCTTCCGAAAATCGATAAATAAATAAAATCGTGATTTCATGACAGTAACGGACTATGCGACACTTATCAGTAAGCGGTGAAACACACCCTTGGATGAATATACTAGGGATACCGCTTTAGCCTGTCAGCGTGTGGCCATTTCTTGCTTGTCAACTTTGCTATAGTATCCATTAGGAGCGAGCACAAGAGATATCATGCTTATTAAAATCAATATTTCATTTTTTTTCGTCCTAAATGATATGCCAGTGGAATCAGCTTTTAATTAAATTTAGTTTAATAATCGCATATTACTGGAAAATACGCATAAAAGCAACGCAAATATTGTACTCAAATATTGCTTTTTTGGATGATATTTATTTCAAGTGGCTTATACAACACCAATAAGAAACTGATTAACTTATTACTTATTTATTTTTAAACTAAAATACCTCTTTACAAGCTCAGAAAACTTAATTCAAAACTTATGTATATAATGCTTATTTCACGAGTTGGACGCATTCGTTGGTCGTATTTATAATTTATTATGTAGCGAAACAACAAAACACTATGCTGCATAGAACATTCACTAAATAGTTTAATTAACACTTTTATCACATAAAATAAGCAGCAGAACTTCAATGTTGTGACCGGGTAAGCCGGTCCAAACATTACACGATGTTCGTCTCCCTCTTTCCTACTCTATGAACACACCTAAAAATAATTTTTGTAAAAAATTATGAAAATCGATTTTATATTCAGCGACTTGAAGAAACAAATTGATTACATCACTATATCTGTCAAAGTAGGTTGTCATTTTCAGTTTTAGATTTTCACCAATAGATGGCGCTTATATTACTAAAAAGAATATATGTATAATTCCTCTATGGTAGAGATAATACTAGGCGGAGAACCTCAAGCGGCTCAAATGTAAAAATCTCTGCAGAGCTGTCATGTTTGAGCTGTTTGCAGGGGAAACCCAAGGCACTTGTGATCCGGGAGCACGTAAGCTATTCAGAGAGATATCTAAAAGGCTTATCGAAGCTATCAGCTCTTTCGGGTCAGAGAGCCGAGAGCTACCTGGCACAACGGATAGCAATTTTGCCATCCAACAGGGTAGTGATATAAGTTTACTTAGTACTCTGACAGTTGCGGACGATTTGGAAAAGATTTTCTTTATATAGTATTTATACTTTTACTAGTTAGGTATTTTGTGAATCTAAACCATTCTCAGATCCCCTTGAACACACACAAAATTCATCAAAATCGGTCCAGTCGTTTAAGAGAAGTTCAGTGACATACACACTCACAGAAGAATTATATATAAAGATTTTGAGTTTGTATACTATAATATGTGCTTTGTTATTTTTGATGTAAAACATAACTGTTCATCAAATACTTTTTAGCTTATTTTTTATAATTTTTGTTTTTTCCTTGGGAGCCGGTTTTAAATTTTGTTAAAGTAATAATTATTTTACCTTTTAAGTCATCCAAAACGTCAAAGTATATACATTTGGTACTCTAAAAGTAGGTGTACCAAGAAAGTTTTTCGGGTGTTTTGAAAATTGGTTATTTATATAGATCTCGACGAACTCTTTTCGAATTTTTACTTTGCCACCTCGTCTCTGCCGCTCGTGACGCCATATTGAAAAAAATGCGGCTAAATACAGTTTTTCAAAAATAACTTCGTTCCAACTCACTTGACGAAAAAGTAGTCTACTAGCAAATTAAACAAGAGAACATTTCCTACAAATTATGTTATGGCCATTTTTTGAGAAACCTATAGTTAAAGCTTATAAGCGTTTCAAAATCCCATCAAACACGAGTTTTTACCAAGTTACTAATTTTCATACCAGAACGAAGTAAAGTAATTGGCGCGTTTTTTATTTTGTGGAATAACAATCTACTTAAAATGCACCACTGTAAAATTTAACGCATCCTAATCTGATTCCCTAGTCTCGATGGATCAAGTTTTTGGATCGAGGTATAAGTTTGCAGCTCTCAAACGCCTAAACTATCGATTTAAAAAAATATAACCGGATAACAAATAGTAGAGAATGGTATCTACTTTCTTATAATATACATTAAGATTAATTATAAAGTAATTGGCTGAGCCCCTTTTAACTTAAGCTTAGTAACTACATAGAGGTATTATAAAATAATTGGTCTATGGTAACTAGTATTTACGCTTTCTGTGGCTTTAGGAAGTAACAAGTAACAAAAAAAAAAATTAGAAATTGAAAAGAAATTAAAAGAAACTGCATGACACTCGCAACTCTGTTGCGCCAAAATTCGTAAATCGCACGGGAACCATACATTTTTCCGGCATAAAAATTAGCCCCCCCTATTTAAACGCAAATAATTGCATCTGTTCATTAGTCATTGCACACAAGCATGGCGCGGTCGTCGTGTCGCGATGGTGTGTATGTGAAAAGGTTGAGCTCAGGTTGAATGTACTCTACATATTGTCATATAACAACGTTTTAGACACTCAAGGGCAGAAAAAAATCTTCGATAGTACATACTATCTCCCGTATCTTATCGCCAATTCCATGTTACTAAAATAGTTTGACAATCGGAAGACAGAATAACGAGATGCGAGATAGTGGAATCGAAAATGTTCTGTTAGCGACCGTTTTTAATACTTATACGAAAGGGATCTTTAAAGAATAATGTGAAGTAAGTTGGAAGTGAGGTCCAACTCACAGTAGCCCAGAGCCGAAGCGTCGCGACTCGTCATGTTTTCAACTGAACCACATTCACCTCTATTGTTCTATTATTAAATAACAACAAACTTTACGACCGAATGGGTTCTTTGTATGAGAAAAACGTTTGCCGTTTCAACCCGACCGGGCCGCAGCATGCCACTTCAGTAGTGTGCGAATGCGAGTTTCATCACTATATCACCCGATTGCGCCAGAAAAAGGGTTATGTTTTTCGAGAGTATGCATCTATGTATTTTTGAAGTAAAATTTGTGAGGTTCCAAAAAATTTTTTTTATCCATTCAGGTCGAGAAGGGTATTATACTGAAGGGATTTAAAAAGCCGTTATAGAAATATACATAACTTGATGTTTAAATTGCAAAAGTTCTTGCAGTCGGGTTTTCCGTTTTTGGACATTCAACTTAAAATACGTAGGCACTCTTACTTCACTCAAAACGCGAGTCACAGAATATAGCCAAGTTTTATGCGTTATAAGCTTATCAAGTAGGCATGGCCCCAGTGGCGTAACTACAAGATGGCAAGCCGGCAAAATGCCGCGGGCCCCCAGTCAGAAGGGGCCTCCGATCAGCCCCCCTAGGCAAGTGGCAAGCGATTATTTTTTACAATAATCGCTTGACGTATTTTTGTATTGGATTGACATTGTAGAACGAAAACGAATTTGCCACGGGCCTCGAACAGTATAGTTACGCCACTGCATGGCCCATAGGCCTATTTTTGAAGAAATAAGTTATATGTTAATCGTGATAAAATTTTAGGATTATAAAAAATAATCCACTGAGATAATGTTTAAAATATGCAATATATCGTATCAAACAAAGAGAAATATCACACAATAATCCGTAATCCGTTGTGCGATAAGATACAGAGCACGTCGTTACATAACGTAACGACCGCTAAACGACAGGCGTCGTTACCGTTATCGGCCGTTATAAACGATAACGCTGATCGCCTGATAACTTCCTTATCCTTGCCTCTGAAGAAATTCGATGTACGACGTGCTAATGCTTCAAGATAAGTGATAACGTCAATTTTCAAGTAATTTTATATCTGTCGAAAACATTTTCTTACGCAAAGAAAAATTTTCCCCGCTTCGAATATTGTTTTAACACATTTTATGTGCACAATATTTTAGAGCGATTATGCGATAATATGATCTAAGCTCTGATAATGGAGCTGGAAGGTGGACATAGGACTTTCGTAATAAAACCGAGCGACTTTATTGAGTACCCTTACTCATAAAAATATTTAAACGGTGTTAAACTTATCAAGGTTGGCTGTCCCTTTCTGTCGTGTAAAGTTTTCAATAATCCAGAAAAGGATAGCCTACCTTGATTCGTTAAACACTTTTATAAATAAGGGGGTAATTCATTATTATTTTTATTATTAAACACATTTGCTTTGTACCCTCCCCTTAAGCTGTGAATGTGGAAGAGACCTAATAAACTTTGATTTTACACGAAAAATATAGATTTTTTTATGACATTTAGGGGGCAAGCGAGCTGACGGGTTACCTGATGGAAAGCAACTGCCATCGCCCATGGACACTCGCGACATCCGAAGAGTCGCAAGTGCGTTGCCGGCCTTTATGAGGAAATAGTGGATTAGGGAAGTTGGGCCACCGGTAAACTCACTCACTGAAAGAAACACAGCACAACGCCGTTTCACGCCAGTTCTCTGTGAGGCCGTGGTATCATCTCGGTCGAGCCGGCCCATTCGTGCCGAAGCATGGCTCTCCCACAGCAAAATGATTGCTTAGGGTTGCTTCGGCGACTGACCTCTCCAGAAATGTTATAAGCATACATACGGAGTTAAAAAGTTACTCTTGTTATTCGTCCGCAAAGATTAGGTTCCTAATTCCTGCATTTCTAAATAGCTCCGATCACCGCCTTATTCGCAGGTATTTTAATGTCGGCAATGAATTTCAGGGCAATTATACGTGGACGTGTGGATGCCTCGACTCTCGCGTGCCTCCAGACACGCTCGATTTCGTTTGGCAAAAAAGTTTGCGTGATTGACAAACAACGATATACAAAGATTAAATCTATAATATTCAAAGCGTACGACACCGAGATAATAACGGTGAAAACATTTAACAAGTTAATGATCACCCTCTTAATGATATATTTATAATCCACGCCATGTATACTTGTGTTATAATCTTTTGTCCTTGTCGGCCGACGGAAACACTCTTCTACTTTTGGAGACAAGGACACCTCAAGTAATTCAAATAGCCATGGGACAGTAACTGGCACGAATGGGGCGGCTCTCTAACTACTACGTCCTCACCGGCATGGAGAAGAGCTCGAGCTCTTTTTATACGAGTTTACTGGAGTTCAAACTCACTAGTTGTCGCCTTCTTATTTCTTTTCTCATTCCCTAGCCTATTCCCTCAAAAAGGCCGGCAACACACTTGTAACTTTATAACTATAAGATAGGCGACGGCAGTTGCTTTCCATCGGATGACCTGTCTGCTTGTTCGCGCCTATTTTCATTTAAAACCGGCCAAGTTCGATTTGAACTCGCCCACGAAGGGTTCTGTACCAGTGCAGAGCAAAGAAATTGGGAAAACTTATTTTTGAAATTTTAATTTTTTAAGAAATAAAATTGTATAACAAAGATTTAAATTTATTCAAAAGTTCTACATTTTAAAGAGAAAAATAGACAAAAGCATCGTTTAACTAAAATATCTTGGTACGAATTGAACATACGCCTCCTAAAAGACCGGTGATTTACATAAGCACGCCACGCTGCCAATGAGAAGCGCGTTGAATTCATCAATCTATTACTAAAAGGAAATAACAAAAACATATTCGCTATACTTGAGCTACCGTTATATATTTAATTTATTTTCTTTTTAGTATTTGTTGTTACAGCCGCAACTAAAATACATATCCCGTGCAAGTTTCAACTCTCTAGCTATTACCGTTCTTGAGATACAGTCTCGAGACAGACAGACGGACAGACGTCGAAATCTTACTAATAGAGTCCTGTTTTTAACCTTTGGGTACGGAACCCTAAAAATTGTCAACTCCATTACGACATGTGGATTAATTACGACTTGCACAATTTTTTAACCGACATCCACAACTAAATATCAATTTTTCCCTCATCTAATGGAAACTTCAGCGTTTCCTACAAATGATTGATTACGGTAAAGACATGATTAGAATTAAGTGGGTACTTTCCTTCACATTGTACAAGCTTTCCATCTTGTCACATGCAAATAACTTTAAAATTGTACTCAAATATATCGCATTCTTGAGCAGAAAGTTAAATTTTAACAAGATTTGTACGTAATATTGTGAATGTGTTTTATGCTACACTATGTGAGTGTTAAAGTCTATATTTCATATTTTATCCCGTGTCTCCACATCCCTAGCATGTCAAAGATAATAAGAGTGTCCCCACTTTATAAACTAAAGTGAGGACACCCTTATTATACAGAGTATATTTAGATTCATATTACATTAAAAAAAATGTTAATAATAATTAAAAAAAATAGAGTTTTGACGCATTTGTAGAGTACAGCAGATTGTGTTAAAGTTCGTTTGAAGTGTGGAACTTCCATACTAATATTATAAATGCAAAACTTATATCTGTCTGTCTGTTACCTCTTCACGCTCAAACCGTTGAACCGATTTATTTATAATTTATGTTATACATTTGGATGAGTTTCTATCTTTTTCCATGGTTAACGTTCCATGTGTCATAACCAGTCTTAGGTTTTTTTTTATTTAACAATTACATGTACATGACACACAGTTAAAACATTACAATTTAAATAGAAACGACCACACAAAGGACTGCTTATTTCTAAAGAAATTTCTTACAGCGGCCCCACGAAGAGAGATGGGATGTAATAAAGCAGATAGAACGCGTACAACGCGTAGGTTTTTCATGATAGTCATGAAAAATAAAATATTAAAATAATTTTATATGAGTCCATGCGCTTTTATTTATTCAGCAATACTTATCTACATATGGAACATCTCTATATTTTTCATTTTATACTAAAAAAAAAACAAATATTCGCATGGCTAGAAAAGCCATTAAAAGTTAATGAATAATGCAAATTTAACAAATTACAAGAGTCTGTCCGTTATTATCGCGGTTATGAAATAAAAGAAAGGCGATAATTAAGTGATGCCATTGACAACGACGCGCATCGCTTCCTCGTTTCTTTGCATATTTTTGAAATTAGAATTAATTTGTCATCCGTGGCCAGTATTTTTTTTTCATAAAATAGTGAAGCCAAAGATTATTGACCACAACCTAAAAGTAAATGTAATAATAATGTAAATTTTCGCTGTGCTAACTCTAATGATAAAATTATAACGTAAATAAACAAGTCATAAAACAATTAGCAAGTCGAAAGAATGTTACGGCTGTGTAATTTAATAATATATGCCGATGTATTATATAATTAAGATGTGCATATATTAGTAATTAAAATTTAAACATAAAGATCCAAACATCAAGTTCACGTCTTGCGTAACACACTCTCACAAATTCACTTTCATTCACGAAACTCGTTTGCCCGTTTTGCTCATCTCGAAAAAAATATAATGTCAAAACGCGCGCGTTCTGGTACACGCGGTGGTCGAATATATTAAACGTAATTATGTACAGTTGACCATGTCGAATTGCGCGCGCTGAGTGACTGAGCGGGCAGCGGCCTCGGTCTTTCTCCCATTCCTACATAATCGACATACTCGTAATTAAATATAATTACATCATTTCCATTGTCACCATCATAAACATTTTCGCGGCGAAACCTTCGAACCCGGAAAATGGCACATATATGTGACTTCTTTACAAAGTTGCAGCGTCAGGCCGTCGGTCATTTTCCTATAAAATATAAATACATACAAATTAATTAATATCTAAGAAATAAAGATTTTATTTATGCTACAAAAAATCAAAGATACAAACAATAAAATACTCTGTTTCGTCCTGTCACCGGATCTTAAACTTTTATAGGCGGGGCAAAAACTGAAATATGCCACCCCGACTAATATTTATTAATAGCGTTTATCTTTTTACAATATTTATCATTTCATAAGCTGCTTACTAAGACATAGGCCTTCCGGGAATAATACATCAGTTGCTGTTGTTTTCGTGTTATTTTTTTACTGAATTTGGCGCCCTCTGAACTTGCCTCCTTTGCCGCCCCCCAAGATCCGGAATTCCCCAAGATGGCCGCCTGGCTGTAAGCGGCATTAGATAATAGTCTATATTGTTTAAGTAAATAAATGTAGAAATCCTTTGATCACGAACTATTAAGTCTGTAATCTGAGACATCCTGACACCTAAGGTATAAAATTGTAATTTCTTCATCTCCCTTTCTCCACTCACTTTATACTATTTTTCATACATTCTTTACATTGATTTAATTGCAGGTCCCAGGATAAAACTTTAGCATGTCCCTCGAGATCAATGCAAGTTCTCAATGTATGTACTATTTGGTGTCCTTACAACAATAAATGAATAAATATTATATTTATTATTATAGGTATTCGTGATTGAACACTAATATGTCAGTCGCAGGTGACAAGGTGATACACTGATGGCATGTTTTGGGCATAACGCAATAATACTAATAATTTATTTGCCAGAGTAAAATGTACATATCAGGTCTTATAAATACAAAATATGGATCATGACACTCAACTAAGTTAATAGTATACAAATATATTTTTTAAACTAGAATGAAAATAAGACGAGGAAGAATCTTAATGTAAAAACCCTAGTTTCTAGTGATGGCAAAACGTTCAGCAAAAGCAATAATAACCCCAGTTTTTAGTGATGGCAACTCTCACCCCGGTTTCTCTCTCCTCCCTTCAAAGATCGAAAGAAGAAGAGGGGTTTTGGCGGGGATTTCAGAGAGTGACGTTGTGATTTTTGTATTTTTTGTTAAATTTGTGTTATTTCGGTTTTTTAATGTGTGATAATGGTAGAATATCGAATATTAAACATTCGTTGTTATGCACAAGTGTGGACAAGTGATAC
>JAOTAV010000009.1:1188631-1206061 GCA_026546445.1 Cyclargus thomasi
TTTTCAGCCAAATCTGTTCTGCCGTTCTTGAGTTATAAGTGGTGTAACTAACACGACTTTCTTTTATATATATAGACACAAGCTAGATTTTACCCGTGACTTCAATTTCAAAAATCGTGTCATATCATTAATATTTGTCAAAATCATGGACGTAAAAAAGTCGGATGTAGTCTCACTATACACAGCTTTGTGTCTTTAGAGTTAGCCAAGCTATTCTACGTCCGTGTTGGAAACAAGATGTGTTTACCCGACTGCGCTGGAAGGAGGGTTATGTTTTTCGAGAGTATTTATGTATAATTGTTTGGCATGCTCTGCAGCCTAAGCGGCTTGATGGATGTTAACGTATGAGGTATCGTTAGATTTGTCTTGATAGCGCAAGTACATTAAAGAAACCAAAATGGCGAATTTTGAAGAAAAAAATTGTGAGGTTACAGATAATATTTTCCGCTCGAGTCCGAGTAGGGTATCATAATGAAGGGTTTTAAATTTCCATTCTAGAAATATACATGGTTTGATGTTAATTGCAATTTTTACTGTAGTCCAGTTTCCTGTTTTTTGCCATTTAACTTTTTCTAAGGCCAAAATTACCTACGACCACCTTCCAGCTCCACCACCAGTTTATCTTAATATCATAATAATATCTGAAGACCACTGTGGTTCAGTTGGTAAGCACGATGGCAACTTAAGCCGTGGGTCGATGGTTCGATTCTCGCCGATGGAGCAAAAAGTGTTTCAATGTACCTGGGTCTTGGGTGTGTACTAAATATGTGTATCATATAATAAAAATCTTAAATATGTATATAGTATAAAAGTATTAAATATATTTCCGTTGTACTGGTACCCATAACATATGTCCCTCAGGTACCATGACTGAATGAACCACGGGACTGATTTGATAAGTACCTGAGGGACGAGAAGATTGACATGGTGTGAAGTGTCCATACTTATTAAATATTAATATTGCTTTGTCACCCTACATGCGAAATTTCACTTCAATAATAACAGGACAGGTGAAAGTATATATGAAAACTTGTAACATAGCGCACATCAAGCAAGATAAAGCTGAAACTACGAAACTAAAATCACATTACACATTCCAAAGCTTCAGCATGACAATATTATATAAAAAGCTTTCAAAGCTAATGGAGTAACTAATACGTTCTCCTTGAGCTTTTGTCCAATTTAAAGCTACAAATGGAGCAAGGACTTTGCCTTTACGACCATTTTGCTATTTTAAACCCACATGAATAAAGCTTTGATCGATCCAGTTTCGGTACAGTCATAATATAATAATAACAACAATTAGAATTAGAATTGGCCGTTATTTTATCATTAAATCTAGCTTGGGTCACAAAATTTGAGCGAGCGAAGCGAGCCTTCTTATCCGAATCTTCTTATCTTCATATCCGGATCCCAGTATAATATGCTTATGTTATACCTTACATAAAAATATAAGAGATTTAGGTTTAGGGCTTAGCAAAGTAATTTGTGTATACTAGATGTTTTTAAAAATAAAATATTGATAGTATAATCGATAATAATAAAAAAAATATTGTACTACTAACGCCATCTGTGTTAAAATGTGTAAATAAATCAACTGTAAATATAAACTAAATGAGTAACCATATGTATCCAGAACCGTAAAATTGGACCCAGGAACATTGAAAAACTTTAGCTCCGCCGGCGGGATTCGAACCCACGACCCCCGGCTTAAGCTACCAACGTGTTTAGCAACTGAACCGCAGAGGTCGTCATATAGACAGGTTGAATCGAATTATTTGATAACAATTCCCACCACTACTAGACGTCTACATCACACATGCTTTTAGTTGAGCAATGCGGTCATTGACATAACTGAGTAAGTAACTAAGTTACTTACAGTGGTTTAGGTATAAGTAACTACCATATCACGTTGCACTAAAACTGCGTTCACACCAAACTGAATGAATTTGTTGCGTAAGCACTTTGCAGATATTTAACATTACATATCATCTTAATACATATAATTCTTCTGTGAGTGTGTATGTCACTGAACTTCTCTTAAACGACTGGAGCGATATAGATGACATTTTTGTGTGTGTTCAAGGGGATCTGAGAATGGTTTAGATTAACAAAATAGCTCGGCAGGACAACGTCTGCGGGGTCAACTAGTTTGACATAAAGTTAACATTTATTAGAAGAAAATATTTTCACTGTATACTCGTATTTTGCTGCAAATACCGTCGCCCATGGACACTCGCGACATCCGAAGAGTCGTAAGTGCGTTGCCGGCCTCCATCAGGGAATAGGGAATGGGTATAGGGAGAAGAGAATAGGGAAGTTGGGCCACCGGTAAACTCACGACAACACCTTCACGGCCGTTATGCATGGCTCTCCCACGGCAATTATCATTCGCATTATGTACTTGAGATCGGAAAATGTCTCATTGGTACGCCTCCACCGAGGTTCGAACCTGCACCTCTCGAGTGCGAACCAAAGGTCTTACCCATTAGGCCACGGACGCTCTATATTTTGCCGTAATGAAAACCAAATATTCTTAATTTAGTCGAAGCCTCCTAAGCTGAGAGTGCTGTGCACTCACGCATGGTTTTTCATTTTTTTCAACTTTGGTACGTTGAACTGATCATAAGATTTCTATTTCAGAACTGCTGCGCGGGGTTCTGCGGGATGCCTCGCACCATAAACAAGTAAGTGAATTAAAAATTACATAAGTAGGAGAATAAGGAACTGTTTTACCACTTCTAGATAAGTGTCGGATAGGCTATCTGTCCGATAAATCACGTATAGCATTAACGGCACTTATCGGTAAGTGGTTATACACCCTCTTAATATTATATCATCTGAGTATTAGAGTCCGTTTTGACTGCGGATTTTAACCGAGCAAATTTTTTTCTCCTATTTCTGCAACATATTAAACCTTATGTAAGAATTCGCACGAGCGTTAAAAATGCGACGTTCGCACGCAAAGAACTCCCCAAGTCAAAGTCAAAAGAAAATTCAAAAGAAGTCCCCAAGACTAAGATAATATAATAATTTAACAATAATAGCATTTTTAATATATTAATAAATATATTTTATTTATTTTTCGCATCTTTGTAAAATGATTAGTGGCTTTTTATTAGCAAAGAAAAATAAACTTTAGGTAACTTTTAGGTAACCGCGACACAACAAGGCATAGATTTATTTACATTAAAACATTGCAAAAAAATTGGGTAGAAAACAATAATCTCTAAGAAACGTATTCACTATTTATAGATTAGGAAATTATTATGAACTTTGGAGATCTCTATATAAATTTTCTTTTCTTCTCTGATATCAAAGATCAATACATCTATACAACTAGCTCTTGCCCCGCGACTTCGTCCGTCTTGATTTTCCTCTCATGCTGCTTTCCTCTTTAATTTTTTCCTGTTTTTTTTATTACAAACCTCACTGAGCCTGAGAACATTCCAACAAATGCTAAACCGTGGAAATCGGTTCGTGCGTTCTGGATTTATATGGTCTGCCCCCCTAGAAAAGTGTCAAACGAGTATCGTTTACAATAATCGCTTGGCGTGTTTTTGTATTGACATAGACGAACGAAAAGTCACGTGATCTAGTCGAGTTCGAATATGTCAATCCCATATAAAACAAGCGAAGCGATTATCGTAAACGTTAATCGCTTGCCACTTGTCTCGGGGGGCTGGAAGGAAAACCCGAATTCTTTTTATTTAATAGAATATACATTCTCTATCCGGATATCTAACAGTCATACTCGTACTGAAGGATCCTTCTATACAGTTTCTATCACAATAAAACCGTTAAGACAACAATGAGGATCTGCGACCCACTTGTTATTACCTCTGGGTCAAGGTCGGCACGTGGCAAACCTCGGCCCCCCGAGAAACTCTCCGTGGGGTGACCAGGCACCCCGTTCAAGGACGCGTCTTGATTGCGGGGGGCCTAACGGACCTCCTGAATTCCTTTAAGGGATAGGGTTTTAAAGTATGAATACTTTTTACAATTTAATTTTAAAAAAGTAGTAATATTAATCAACGTTCAAATTATAAGTGTTCCTTGTTAGTTGCTACCGTACTACGGAACCCATGATAAAGATTGATAAACTATTTAAGGTCATGAAAAAAAGCATAGCTCCTTGTCACGTTCCAGTGTAAAGTCAACTTTATTGTTAAGTTATACGTGACGTACATACAAGAATTGCTCGTTATTTAGAATGTGCACACATAAAAGCAAACATTATAATATACTTATATTACAAATATGTAAAACTTTAATCAATTAAGTTTTAGGGTCTGTTTCAGTGCTTACAGATAGTCTATTTATAAAAAGTTGTGGATAGCCTAACAGAAACTTTAACAGTCAGCAGTGAAACAGGCCCTTAAAATTTTTATATGGGTGTTGTTAGAGTTTTTCCTCACAAAAATCTTTTTCTGCATCTATCATTTATTCTTACATTTTGATTGTACTCTGTTTGAAATTGAAATGTTTAATGAAATTAATATAATTATTTCAAGTTTTTTTATGGAAAATAAAGTTAACAGCTTACATTTTGTAAAATTATGACTGCCAGAGCCATCTACCGACAGAGATTGCAACGACAGAGAGTGCAAGAATGCCAGTTAGTTCGTAACAACCTACACAGATGGCTCTGATAGCTTTAACAAATTGCCGCTAGATGGCCAGTCTAACTAAAAATATTCGAATCGGGCATTAAAAGAAAATAATAATCAAAAAAGATTCATTTAGCATAATTAATTTACAGATTTATTTAAAATAAATACTAAGTACGTGGAATTTTAAAAATTAAACCCACAATTGGACTGTCGACGAAATCCTGAAAATGTAAAAAAATATAAAAAAGTAGGTAGCTCGGAAAGAAATAATAATAAAATTATGGTTCCCATGTTCCAATTACCTAATTCACTTACCACTGTACAACACAAATTGGAAAAAAAAAACATTTTAATTGAAACTTAAAAAAAAAGAAAAATGGAAAAGAATCATCCAAGATACGAAGAAAGGAAGACAAGAGCAAGAAGCAACCGGCGGCTTCGGTCTCCGGGCTATCGAACGACCGGGTGCCACGCTGTGCTCTCTCGTTACGCGGTGAGTGAACACAGCTGGTGGTATCTCAGTTGTTCCCTAGTTCTCACAGTGTACCAGCATCAGAACACCCCAGAAGACGGACACCTTTAAAATTATTTACAGAACTTCAAGAGACTTCAACGAACTAAAGAAATAATATACGGAATCAAGATATAAGTATATAAGTTAGATTTTGTAAAAAATAATGAAGAAACCAAACTTTTTTTCTATTGTTCGTATATGATGTGAACCTACTTTAATTATAACCGATTTTGTAGTTTCGGAATTTCCAGCACATTATTTACATAGAAGTTATTATAAATATTTTATAAAGACCAAGCTAATATCTAACATTTTCGGTTTGCTTAAATTAATAACATGAGACATTCTCATGAATTTCCAAAAATACTTCACCTGCAAAAAAAGTGACCCACAAAATACTTTACATAATATAGTTGTTATTTTAACATTTTATGTGTGTAGGTATAAATAAAATTGAAAGTAATAATCTTGTAAATTGTAATCATTGTTGCATGAATCTGTGGGATTTTACCTCATGCAAATGTGGACGGTTCACGCAGAACAACTACTTTGTAAATCATTATATTTTTTGCATCTCAATAGTAAATTTTGTCGAGACACGATATTAAATGACTTTATCGATTTTTACATAAGTACTTTTATGCATAATCAGTAGGTCCGAATCTTCGAAAAATATGTATATTTTATACCCCTAAGTGACCTAGAAATAATTTGTATGACAAAACAATGTGTTTCTCTGTTACCTCTTCATACTGAAACCGCTTAACCGATTGAAAATACAAATATTCTGGTAAGCCTTCTTTGGGAACCTGATGTTTTTCCACGACTAAAAGTAGCCTATGTTACTCTCCGTCATTTCAATTAAGCTTATACCGAAAATCGAGCCCATTGGTGACCAATTAGATTATGAAAGGACAAACAAACATACTCTCCTATTTATAATATTAATAATATAGATTAGGTACTCATGTATGTTCTAGCTGTTCTGTTATTTTTCTTTCTCTTTGTATAGTGCTTATAGACATTATGTCTATTTGTCGAGAGCTACTCGTATGTAACGCTAGAGGCACTTAACGATACACCTACACAATTTCGTCGTGATAAATAATAACAATAATGAAGACCTGAGTGGAAGAAACGTTTATCAAACAATGTGAAAAATTTAGTTAATCACAAATAAAGTAAAAGTTAATCACAAATAATGTAAAACTTTTACAATCAAAGTAAAAGTAAATCGAGACTTCGGGACCGGGAAAACGATTTGTAATTAAAAAATTGTAGATTATATTATGTATAGTTAGAAAATATGTAAGTTTAAACACAATAAATAAGGTTTGGAAAAATAAGTAATTGTTATACAACATCAACATTTCTCTAGATCTCTCCCTTTCTATAGAATGCTACAGAATTTTATATAACTTCAATCCCGTTTGTGACACATTTTATGGCAGCTCTACATTACATTTTCTTGTCTGTGACCGAACTGTGCAGTTGTAACGCAGCGTGTGTATCAGTCATTAGCTGTACTTACACCGGTATTTCTCGTATTTCAAGTGCGGAGAAAGCGATGATATGGTAGCCACTCGTCTTGTACACACTTCCCGTACGGTAATATCTATATTGAGAACTAGTACTTTACGTATGGCATACTGGAGGCTAGTTTGTTTAAGCTAAAATAGACAATAAGGTAATAAGCTCGTACCAGGCTTAGTTTTGACAAAACTGCCTTAATTTCTTCTTGGTGCATATATACGTTTTAAATATATATTAAAAAACTTATTCGGAAAACTTTGTACCCCTTTTTACGAAAGACGCGTAGGAGTAAAAGCACGAAATTTCTCCCAGTTGTAGTTGATGTGGAGAAAGACCGTGGAATACTAATATTATTTTAAAAAATGCTTTAATCTTGGATATTTTTAATAAATAAAACGTAGCGTTTTAACTACAATATGACATGACAATCATACACGAAATAGTCTTTTGATTATGGTTGTAAACTAATTTTTTTTAATAAAATTTCATGTCCTGGTAACGAGACCTTTGTGCTAAATTGAAGTCTGTGATTAAACTGAGAATAAATTACAGTTTTTTATAGCTCCTCTACACGATGAATTTAAATATTTATGGTCGAATTTCGACTTTAGGGCTGGCTGTAGTAATAGTCATATATTTAACAAGGCAGGGTCAGCTAGCCAAGATAGCTTAAAAGAGAACATGCTTTCGTTCCTAGCTCGAAAAAATATCCATGTGTAGCCAGAGCAATATACGAAGCCAGTTCCTCAAGCCAGGATAGCAAGCTAGTTCTCTTTTGAACTGTACGCGCTAAAAATACCTATGAAATATTATATCATTTTTAAATTTTCACAGATTCAGTTTTTAACGAGCAATTCTTGTATTGCGAATGAGACACAGATTATAAGTCAAGTATAACAAATTATAAGTCAATGTAATAAAATATATTTTAGGGTTAGTTACACTGAGATATGACTAGATAAAGTCTTTAATAATAATCATTCTATCATCATGTTCCTTACGAGAAGATATTACCTACATTGGGAAAATCAAATTTCGAACTACACCCCACTTTACTATGGTAATGAAATTCATTTATTGTTCCAAAGATAATGTAAGATATTATGGTTCAATTTTTAAATATTGCATATCAAATTGTGTTGCAACGCACGTGTCGCGTCACGTCGTGAAATAGACGTGTCTTCATTTACTAAGGAGTCAGTCACACAATGACTGACTCCTTAATAAATGAAAACAGGAGTGAAAGAACCAACATAAAAAAGTAACTAACACTTTACAACATAACTTATTATTAATCTTTTTCCGTTGCGATTTTATAAATCCTGTAATTTTGTCGTCTAGCGAATTTGTCCAGGGGACCTAAAAAGGTCGTAATAGCTCTATAATTCATTTTAGTACGTTTTGTTAAAAAATCTAATATTTTCGATAAAAAAGTTACTTCAAAATCGATTTAAATTAATTGTAAAATCACTGTTTCGCATAATTAGTTGCTATTTACCAGAAAAATCACAAAATGAATTAATGTTAGCAATATTGCGAAGTGACCTTTTTAGGTCGGCAGGTATTCACAGAATCCACATTTCTTATTTTAAATTATTTTTCCTCTCCTAAGCTAGCAAGCTTTGCAAGTAACGGTAATTTTGAAATCGTCAGTTACCCGCTTCTTTCGCTCATGTCTTTAAATGTTATCGTATTTTTAACAAAATACTCAACATACAATTAACAAGTGTTTACGTTTCACGTTGAGCAATCAACAATTTTCCTCGTCACAAGTAATTCGATATACGGTCGCGTGCTACTTCTGGTGCAACTTATCGTTTTCATTTTTAACTAACGTTTGCTGTGTAATTATCATTCTTGTAAACAGTCGTAATTAACCTTTAAATTGTTCGTACTACCGGCAATGTCTCTAAAATTAGTGTATCTACTCAATCTAGCCTAAATCAACTTTGTTTAAAATAATGATGTATAATGGGGGAAATTTAAAGAGAGCCAGTTGACGGACTTATGTAATTTTGTAGGAGTATATCAATTCCATGTAAGCCGTGATCTGTCGGCTGAGTTTGACATAGCCCGACCAAATTAAATGGACCTACGATCTGTATGTTTCAACTTCCCTGTTTGTATAATGCGCTAAATTGAAAGAGAGCCAGTTTACGGACCTATGTCATTTGTTTGGACTATGTCAATTCCATGTAAGCCGTGATCTGTCGACTGAGTTTTACATAGCCCGACCGAATCAAATGGATCCACGATCTGTATCTGTTTCAACTTCCCTGTTTGTATAATGGGGGAAATTTAAAGAGAGCCAGTTGACGGTCTTATGTTATACGGTAGGAATATGACAATTTCATGTTAGCCGTGATCTGTCGACTGAGTTTGACATAGCCCGACCGAATCAAATAGACCCACGATCTTTATCTGTTTCAACTTCCCTGATTGTACAACGTATATCTTATCACTAAACATTGTATCGAAGTGTGTACTTGTGTAATATCTAATTCGTTACTATAAAAGTCAACGTGAGAAAACACGACAGACATCACTCTAGTCTTTAAGCCCCTTTTCACATTCATAATGCCGCACGGCTGCCGTGTTGCACCCATGTTAATTTGAAATCATATATTATCTGTATACATGCATTCAAATTAAGTCTGTACAAACCAGACTTACTGAAACTTTTTTAACTTTGTAACTACGAGCGAAACATGGTCTGTATGTACACAGTTTCACATGAACACGGGAGCAAGTAGCAACACAGCACGACGACCGTATGCATGTGAAAAGGGCCTTAGGCTATCCATAATATGGAATTTTCATGGGTGGCCGAATTCGCACGGGCTCTAACCGCAGTGCGAAAATAGGTAAAAATTATCCATCTTAAGATCGATACAGCAAAGTTTCAAGTGGGTATTTGAGATTGCCAACTTTCGCATTGCGGCAGAAACCGCGGGATTGGTCTACTACAGAGAATTCCGCATAACCGTGTCCTTGAGGTGGTGTTTGCTTCTTGGCATCTGGCTTAAATGTTCTTAATTTAATAATGTCAGATGCTAATCTAACTGCATCACTCGGTGACATTTAATGTGGTTTAAAATTTAATTTAATTATTTTATTTATATTTTTACTTTTCAATTCTCTGTCACCATTCAAGTAAAGCTAAATTATTAAATTTTTCTCCATGTGTGTGGGTGGTTATTCAAACCGTCAGCACGGGCGTAGGCTAGTTGTTTAAATAAAAAAAAGAAACGCCATTTAACAACGGGGAATATGCGTGTAAAACAAAATTTATTAAATGCAAATTATCATGATATTGGGATAAAAGATGACAAAAATCTTGGAAATGAGTAAAATATTAGCGATTTTAGTTTTCTACCCATATTTTTCTCTCAAAACGTAATTTAGTTTGAACTTTGTATGCAGCTAATAGACTTTGACGTCAGAGTCTATATCGGATCTCTTTTTCTAACTGACAATTTTGAAAGCTTATGGTTTTGTTATTTTCAACTACAAAAAAAACTAAATGGACTACATCGTTTTTCAATAACGATAGATTTATTTAAACAAAGAGTTAAAAATCATGTATATTTCCTATTATAACTAATATCCTTTAACCATCCAAGTTTATATAAATGGGGACTATCGCTTCTTTGTTTACCACTTTTCACCATTGCTGACTAAAGATCATTGTAATCAAATGAAAAATCACATTAAACAAGCTATGGTTTTGAATCTGGAATATACGAACCTGGTGTTAATCGACCTGAAAATATCTTTCTGATTAACCCGACGTAAACGGTTAAAAGTAATATGGTCAGGAAAATTCGGATCTCCCGCTTTCGCGGCAAATTATGTATGTAGAAAATACACTTATAATATACACAATGAATGAACTAATGCAGCAATATCAAAGGCAAGACACGTTGTTATCCTAACCCACATTTGCGTAAATCTAGATAAAAGTACGTGAAATCCGCCCGCTTTCTCCCAAGTTCCGTCGACTGCAGATTACTTTTCGTGTACATTTGATTACGTATTAAACCGGTTTAAGGCTTATTGAAGTACTTTCACGCGTGGTTTTTGGCAACTTCTTTCTTTTCTAATGTAATTAACTGTACATTTAATACTTAATTATTGTGATGACTTTAGTTAAGTGTCATAAGCGTCATATACGAAAAGGTCGTACCTACCTTTATTCTAATCCCAATTAAAATTTAAGTAATATATGTGTCACTTATCATATATAAAATGTAATATCGTATAAAATGTAATATTATCTACTAGTCGTTCCGCGCGACTCTGTCCGCAAAAATAAGGGATTCCGCGGAAACTATACATTCTCCCTCAACAAGCCCATGACCTTCTCTCGTATACTACATGTCTTTGTCAAGATACTTTAAATTTGTTCTCCTGGTTCGTGATTAGCGCGTAACATTTTAAAATCATTTTAGTTATTTCATACAAGACAAAGATATTCCAATAATTTCAAATCTACAATAAATGTTTAAAAAAAAACATACAAACCTAGTTCTGAGGTAATTCCACAACAGACTACAAATTAATTACTCTAGGCCAGGATTAAGAGGGTGGAAAAATTCAACGCCCTTTGTATGAAGTCCATTTGCTACACAATCTTCTTAAGAATTGATTTAGATAGGTGGGTATAGACATGTGTCTCCGAATAGCTAAATTACCAAAAATATGACGTTGAGACCAATGTCTTGGCGACTCCAAGTCTAAATAGCTTTGGCCGGGGACCTGGACACCACAGCCAACACTTACTGGCACCAGTCGCTGGCACACTCCTTTGTTGCACAAACAAAAATGCACACACAAGGGCACGCAGAAATAGTACAGGGTGATAGTGCCGCCCGATCGATATTATAGAATCCAATGTCTGCTAGATTCGAACATACTAGATGTGGATGTTATATAGCTAGAAATATCTGAACTGGCTTGGTCGAAATCGATGTTATAATTTTCGACAATTTACCTCTAAAGAAGAAGTATATAAAAAAGTATTATCTATTTTCTATTAATCATAGAACTGAATTTGGCATCAAGGTTTCGATACCACGACATTAAACTTTATAAAAAAAAACAGACTTCAACCATAAACAAGAGTATTTCGTGTATGATTATTGATTATCGTATCATGTCAAAATATTGTAGTGTGCGTAGAATTTTCTTTATTTTTAATATCCAACATTAAAGCATATTTTAAAATAATATTGGCATTCCACGCTCCTCCTTCATATCAACTTTAAGTAAGAGATATTTAAGTAAGAGAAATATTTCATGTTTTTATATCTAAGTACGCGTCTTTCGTAAAAAGGGGTACAAAGTTTTCCACTCGCGTAAATATATAAAATTATATTGTTAAAGTTAATGTGCAAACTCTTTGCTCGTAAATTGTACACATAAACATATTTTGTATAACAAATCTAAATGCATAACAAATAGGTATATGCTCCTTAGTTGAGTTTCCTATGCGCAACTGGTAGAGTACACTGTTAAAAATTTCCATAGAAAATTAACTAAATTTGTGTAGGAAGTTTTTACGCACCACATTTTTAGAAATGTGAAACTCAGTCATGCAATTTTACTACACAATGTACTACAGAATATTTGTAAAATTGCTACCTACCTACTTTGTATTTGAGCTGTTACAAAATGTAATATTACAACAAATGCGTGTTTAAACTCCAATACAATACAAGATTTTGTAATTTTAGGATACATTTGCGTAGTAAAATTGTAGTAAATTTATAAAAAATTTTAACAGCGTATCAAAACCTTGTGACTTTAAACGACCTAAAAGTATTGCTATGCAAAAACACTTATAACTTGGGCGTAATACAAAAATACTTATGGTTTTTTATTTTATTCGGAAAACTTAAAGCATACAAGTTACAATATGAATTACTTCTATTTTATACTAATATTTATAAGTTAAATATCAGTATAAAATAGAAGTTAAAAGTGAATACAGAGAAAAAAAGTTTATACATTAATAATCAAAACTTAATATAAATTTATTACATAATTCACTGAAATAGAAGAATACGAACTTGCGCTTACATATTATGTTATAAAACATGTCACAAACGTTTACTGTTTAGCATAAACTTTGTTTAGATTATTTAAAAAATATGGTTTCTTACGACATCCAAAGAGTTGCAGCCTTGCCGGCCTTTATGAGGGTTTAGGGAATAGGGGATTAGGGAAGTTATCCTTTTCAATTGCTATTATTTGTATTCATTAGCAGTGCATTTCTGAGATATTACTTCCAATAAATTATTTCGTCCTACATCCATATTTTACAGTAGGTACAGCTCAATCGATGTATAAATTTTCCCGGGGAAGGTCATAGCGGATACGCATGTGCATCCTTGAGCCCCCACTTGGGGGTTGCCAGACCCCCCTTAGCCCCCTCTCAGCTCTTCCTAGTTCCCCCCACTGCACATGCGTACATCCAGAGGGGGTCACGTTTTATTAAGTTACGTGGAACCCAGATCAAGGTCTGCATCTATCAAAATACATTATGAATACTTCCTTATTTTTTTCCTTTGGAGGCGATTAATTTTCTACTAGATGAAAACCGCAACTCCGTTGCGGCAAAATTCGTCTCTTGCGCGGGAACCGGTTTTTTTTTCGGGATAAAAAGGTTTCTATGTCCTTCCCCGGGACTTTCGCATTTATAATATTAGTATGGATTATGGAAGTATCGATAGGACTAAAGTACAATAGACTAACCTAACCTAACGAACATTATGCTGACTTAGACAACTTTAACAAGACTGTCAGCATAATTGAGGTATGCTTAGAAATGACTTTACATATTTTAAATATCTTTACAGCATGATATATAAGTAGCTAATTTAAAGAGGAAATCAGTCAGTTAATCCCAAAGTCTGTTTTTTATTTTTTTGTATTTCTACGATGGGCATGCCAAGCTTGATAATGTTATTTTTAATTTACTTGAGGTAGCCCTGTGGTCGGAATTAAATATTTCTCGATTTAAATCTCATACTTCAATATGGCATAAAAGTCTCGTTATCAGGCAATTAAAATTTATAAAAAAAAAATTACAGACTTCTACCATAAAAAAAAGAATATTTCGTGTATGATTATCGGTTCATGTCAAAATATTGTAGTGTTCGTAGCTTATTTGTTAAAAATTTGCAATATTAAAGGATATTTTAAAATAATATTGGCATTCCACGCTCTTCCTCCATAACAACTATAACTGGGAGAAATTTCATGCTTTTACGTCTACGCGTGTTTCGTAAAAAAGGGTAGAAACTTTTCCACGCGCGTATTAATATATAGATTATACAATTTCTTTTTTTGCCAGACTACAATGTAACCGAGCCCTATGTACCCGTGTATGGTGGCCTGGTACATAAAGGGTGTATTTACCTTTGTCATTATCGCGCTCCAAAACCTAATTGGTTTACAACACGGAACAACAATTGAGGGTGAACTAGTTACTAGTTAGCTATCATAACTTAAATATTAGACACGAGTGGTCAGTGGCGTAGCTATATTATGTGGGGCCTATGGCAAATTATTTGATGGGCCCTATGACCCTATCGTCACATTAGTAATAGAACAGAGGTGCAATCAGAGAAGTTGAAACAGATACAGATCGTGGATCTAAGTTATTTGGTCGGGTATGTCAAACTTAGCCGACAGATCACAACTCACATGGAGTTGACATATTTCGACAAAATGACGTAGCTCCGTCAACTGGCTCTCTTTCAATTTCCCCCATTATACAATGGCAGAAAATTTCCTAAGCTCGCAGCTTCTTGGACCGGGGTCATCTTAAAGTTAAACCTCGTCAGTCGTCGTTAAGTTTAACTATGAATAGCCCACGTTTTGAACATGAAATTTGGATTTTAAATTTAGTTTTGAAAAGGCGTTTATACGTTTTGAACCTTTTAGTGCGCGCTGAAATTAAATTTATTGGTCGCTACGTTAGATGTAATCCATAATTCTATAATTACAACTAATATATTATGTTTTAATACGTCTAATTCGTCCTGTTATGTATGTACATAATTATCGACCAGCATGGGCGAACACGGTCTTGGCTTCCAATATGGGCGTTGGAATCTACTGGTGTGAATAATTAAATAACAATATTATGATCCATCGTATGCCTGACATAATGTTCGATGTACTATCAAGGAAATCGTTGTATAGGCTAACGTCGGATTCTACTTAATGTTGCCGTGTTCTATTAAGTCCAGCACTTGCCTAGGTATATTGAATTTACACGACCTGAGCAAATTGCGTAGATACGTCAGCTGAAACGTCAATTTTACTGATGCTTATTGCCCCTCTAAGGTTTCAAGAGGACATTCAGCAAGGTAAAAAGGTAAAAAACACTCACAAATACATATTTTATTAAAACAGTGGAAAGGCAACAAAAGCAAAAAAAAATCATAAAATATATTTAATAAGGTCTACTAAAAAGTATTTATTGTAAATAACATCTCGAATACCTGCTTCCCACAATCTCCTTTATACCATAAAATATTTGGGTCCAACCCCCGTATACGAAAGGCCATAAAGATATACTTGGGAGTTCCGCCCCAACCCCGTGCGTGGGCCAATCAGAGGGCGTGAGAGCACCCTTGACTATGGTGTAGGAGGGGCATCGTTTTTATGACGTCATTGCGTGTTGGATCATAATATTATTATGAAATAAAAATATTATTATGAATACATAGTATGTACCTAAATAATAATATAAGATTTAGTTTCACTTTTGTTTTTTACGCAAAAATGCTACCGGTACAAACAATTTTTGACAAGGTGTTAAATGAGATGACGTGTTTTAGGTATTAACTATTTTTATTAGATATGAATTAAATATTTATTAATTATTTTTTTTTTTTTGTAATATTATATATTGGAATTATATGAATATATTTATAACTTGAATTAATAATAATAAATTGTTTTATTAATAATTAATGACAAAACTATCCTAAATCCTTAAAAATTTACTATGATTTTACTTACAATTATTTTATATAGACGATAATATAGTCTTATTAGGTATTCAGATAAAAACTAATAAACTTGTTTTTACTTTCTAAGCCATTCAAGCTATGTATTTGTTGACCATTGAGTAAATAGCTTCCAAGTCCGCTTACTGCCTTGTACAGTAAGATGTGAAACGCAAATACCTTCGTCCATATAAAAATATATCCACATTCACTCGTTCGTCGTTCATTAGACTGATCTATTCTAGTAGTCTTTGAAAAGGATATACCAAAGAAGAGTATACTTTAGGAATTAGGATGTGATAATGATTCTGATAATTTGTGACTGGATTTAAAGGGACACCTTTAGGTCCAGCTGCGCGTTATCAGAATTTGATATAAGAAAAATTTGGATGCCTGTCAGATATTGAACAAATTGCGACGATACCACACACAGAAAACTGGCAAGAAAACGGCGTTGTGTTGTGTTACCTTCAGTGAGTGAGTTTCCCGGTGGCCCAACATCCCTAATCCCATATTCCCATTCCCTTATAAAAGGCCGGCAACGCACTTGCGACTCTTCGGATGCGTGTCCATGAGCGACGGCAGTTGCTTTCCATCAGGTAACTCGGCTGCCCGCTTGCTCCCAAAATATCATTTAAAAAATCTTGATAGATTTTTTTATGATTTATGCTTCAATGTAGGATACTATGCGAAGTTTACAACAAAACATGAATAAGTAGGGTGCGTTGCGGTGGGACGTCCGAATTTTTCTGATTAGAAATTCGGATTTAATCCGAATGCGACCGGACTTACGAGGTGTATCAGAATAAAATGATAAGTAATCACTTTTTTAGATGTGTAATGTGTCTCTTATAGGTGTGTAGGCATGTAAAGAGTACAATGTGAACATGGGCGTATATAAGGGTGTCCTGGGGACCGGACCCCCCCTCATTGCTATCCTCCTTACTTGCCAAATCGACAATCAAAAATGTACTGTACTGATTTCATTAAAATATTTAATTTTAAAAATAATACTTTTGATTTATTAAACAGGGAAGTTTAAAGGCCGGCAATGCAGATGCTAAACTTCTGATGTTGCGAGTGGGCGACGGTTGTTGCTTTCTATCAGGCTCGTTTTTCCCCTTACCGTATACACATTACTAAATCAACTCGCACTTGGCCACTTTATAACCTTAGGGACCCCCTTATGAAAGCTATATTATATAATACGCTGTGTCTGTGAAGGCGTTCAAACTGCATATTTTTGTAATTTGTATGGACATTGGACAAGTACACTAACACCATGAGTTTGCAAATAGTTATTTTGCAAAAGTTAAAAGTTCATCGTCGTTACTTTCATAAGAAAAGTAGGTATATCTACACTAAAGGGCTCCTTCACGCCCCACGCGCCCTTCACGCCCTATGAAGTGTTGTATTAAGCAATCGCTTTTCTTTGACGCATTCGCAAAACAACATTAAATTAAGAGCATTTTTTTTTAATTATGAAAGCTCTAGATGAAAAACAGGGATAAATTTTACAGGCTCATCAAAGTTTGGGAAGTCGTCTACCTGAAAAGTTTCCTTGCCTTAATAGGATTCCGGACGATAAAAGTGGAACAAAGTATTATGGAACTCCTTGTGTAATCGTAATAGGTATAGGTTGTTTTCAAAAGTTGTCAATAAGGCGATGGCAAAGGCGAGCCATGTCAAAGGTTCCTTACTGCCATTTGTTTATTTTTAAAATTAATGTTATATGACTAGCCTTTGA
>JAOTAV010000009.1:1206161-1217033 GCA_026546445.1 Cyclargus thomasi
AAATCTTAGTTTTTGGTAACGTATACCTGGGACGCTTCTAGGGAAACCAAAATCACTATATGTTTTCATACAAATTTCGAGGAGTTCCCTCGATTACTCATGGTTCCCATCATCAGCTATCATCATGGTGAATATGGGGCCTATTCGGAACAATACTTATAATAATTTTGAAAATCGGTTCACAAACGCCGGAGCTATGGGTAAACATACATAAAAAAAATATATCCACAGCCAAACATATAATCTCCTCGTTTTTGGAAGTCGGTTAAAAAATGACATTTCCATACAAAACGTGATTGTAAGCATAATGTTGTGTTGTCATGTCGTTATTGTAATGTGACAATCACAATTTGTATAGAAATTTGACAGACGGTTAATGAATCATACCGCCAATCTTGAGCAAAATGACAATAGGTAGGTATCATAAAATCACGCAGAGTACATTTGTCAAAGTATCAATAGTTGTTAGGGCCGGTATAGCAAAAGCTTATTTTTGACAATTCATTGTTTATGTAAACAAGCCACTATTATAGAAATGTTGGTTTTAAATACCATAAAACACTTACATAGGATACTTAAAATTACTTTACTTAGTAAAATTAACCATTATATTACTAAAACACATTCATATTTACCTGCAACATTGGCAATACTCCGATTTTAAGCGAAAAGACTGAAATTACATATTTACGCGTGTTTCTCTCCTTCTTTATAGAAAACACTTGAAATTTCTGCACTTCCCACACCTATTTCAGTTTACTTACAATTGTTTTTCACTATTCATCAAAATCAAATTATTGCCGTGCGAGAGCCATGCTCCGGCACGAATGGGCCGGCTCGAACGGAGTGATACCACGGCCTTACAGAAAACTGGCGTGAAACGGCGTTGTGCTGTGTTCGTTCAATGAGTGAGTTTACCGGTGACCCAACTTCCCTAATCCCCTATCCCTATTCCCGTTCCCTATTTCCTCATAAATGGCCGGCAACGCACTTGTGACTCTTCGGATGTCGCGAGTGTCCATGGGCGACGGCAGTTGCTTTCCATCAGGTCCCGTCTGCTCGCTTGCCCCCTAAATATGATAAAAAAACGTAAGGAAAATAAAAGCGTATTGAAAATTTTTCTTTACAAACATTGAATGTCAGAGTCATGTTACGTTTTAATAATAATTAATACCTTTAACGTTCTCAGCATTTACATACAAACTGAGACAGGGCGTGATTCTTAGGGCCTATTTCACGGTTTAGTGATAAGTGTCGGATAGTCTATCGGCAACCTTTTTTTGACAGATGGTGAGAGAATCTGTCAAAAAAGGTCTGGATAGCTTATCAGAAACTTTCATCAGAAACTATCTGTAAGCGATGTTTTGTGATTGTGGAAAGACTATCTGTAACAGAATAGAAACAGGCCCTTTGAATAGTAAAAAAAAATTTTAACAGCTGAACATATAACCTCCTCGTTTTTGATAGTCGGTTAAAAATATCTGGCGCACTATCTGAGGGACTATTTGTGCAGGGCTCTCGAACTGTATAATGTAATAGAGGCTATACACTCTTGTCGAGAGTTCTCGGGCGAGACCGCCCGAGTGCGAGAGTGTAAATGGTTACACTCGTCTTGTTTCGCCTGTCAGTCGCTTGCGAGTCTCACCTCGAGACTTTCGCACGAAAGCTAGAGTGTGACTACATGATGTCTGGGCTACACGTATTAAGTAAATAGGTAGTTAACTAAATTTTAACTTAACTTGTCAAAGTGTCTAAGTCACTTAACTTGCAACTTGCTAGTAAATTTTGTGTTTACATGTAATTATTAACTCGTCAACTTCGTCATACATAAAATATTTCCACCAAATTTAAAATCTCTACGATCAGTCAGGTTTAGGCTTTGTTAGGAATCATTGAACGCTAATTTGCATATAGTTCAGGACATAGGATTTTATATAACGATATAGAAAATAACTTAAGTCTGGAAAAGAAAATGTGCACTCGTATCAATTATCGACATTTGTTTATTCTTATTATATACTCGTTGCACTAGTCGATAAATGTCACACGACGTAAGTTTTGCAGGACGTAAATTCAGAGATACAATTTCTTGAAAATATTAAGAATTGCTAAAAATTTCAACGAAATATCATTGCAATAGCATAAAGTTACGTAGGATTTATAAAAGGAATTTTTAAACGCTTCCAATTAGATCCTAATTTAATAGTGACACCACGACAAAGTAATGGGTTGATTTTAATTGGCAGTGTCATAGGGATCATCATTAGCTATAGCTAATGATGATCCCTACCAATAAATATAATGTAATAAATATAATGTAATTTATTTCTTGTCAATTGTCATTCGACGAGACGACTATAAGAATCTAAAACATTTTTTTTTCATTTTAAATTTGCCGCCAATACTATTTAATTTGAGAACCCCGAATTTCCGAAGCGTTGTTGTGAATCCAATATGGCGATATTTGATGTTTTATTACTGTAAAGGCACGTCAAGTTGACGATTTTACTAAGTGTAATACGGTAAATATTGTGTTTTTGAATCAGTTTTATCTGAAATACATGAATGTATTTAATTTGATTGTGCTTTGTAGTATAAATTTAGTGTAGTGAGTGGTTTACAGATTGTATTGTTTTGTTTGTGATTTCGGATGATTTTTGCGAAAGCTTATAAATAAATGTTATTATTTCGTAAGTTACTTAGCTGATAAATTATTTAATCACTCAAACGTGTAATTAATGAAAGCGAAATATTTCACTGTATGGACTCAAGATCGAGATAATGTAATAGCAATTATAATATAGTCATGGTGATGGTTATTCGGTTGGTTACAATTTAAACATGTATAATTAATGCTTATTTCAGAAGTACACGATAATACAAATGGGAGTAAAATAATAACATTAACAGGTGCGATATATTAGCGCCACTATAATTGATTTCATTCTTGAATATATATAAAGATACTAGCACTGACTATCATGACAGACACTAGACGAAGAGTAAAGCTTTACGCTCTGAATGCTGATAGACAGTGGGATGATAGAGGGACCGGCCATGTATCCTCGTGCTATGTAGAGAGACTAAAGGGTACATCACTGTTAGTGAGAGCAGAATCTGATGGAACACTCCTTTTGGAGAGCAAAATACAACCTGATACAGCTTATCAGAAGCAGCAAGATACTTTAATAGTATGGTCAGAGGGAGATAATTTTGATTTAGCATTGAGTTTTCAAGAAAAAGCTGGTTGTGATGAAATTTGGGAAAAAATCTGTCAGGTATGTATAGAATAACATTTGTATGACATAATTTTTTATTCAGTATTTTGAATTTTTTTGTCCCTTTTTACTTAACTCTATCAATTTCTTTTTGACTTTAACATTTACCACATTATAAAATATTCTTATTAGCTTATGCTTGTGTTTTTATAGAATATGTATCTATTAAAGGTTATAGGAATAATATAGCTTTTTTCCTTCTATAGGTTCAGGGAAAGGACCCATCTGTTGAAATAACTCAGGATATAGTAGAAGAGTCAGAAGATGAACGTTTTGATGAAATGTCTGATAGTGTCCAACCTGTGGAGCTTCCTGCATGTGAAATGGGAAGATTGGAAGATATAAGTGAGCTAGTGAATAGTTGTCTTGTGTCACCAGCAAGGAAGGACAAACTAGCTGCAGCCTTAGAGAGTCAACACTACATTAAAAAACTTTTAAATATATTTCACATGTGTGAAGATATTGAAAACATTGAAGGATTGCACCATCTCTACGAGATATTTAAAAGTATATTCATTTTGAATAAAACTGCACTATTTGAAACAATGTTTGCAGATGATACAATATTTGATGTTGTGGGATGCCTAGAGTATGATCCTAGTTTACCACAACCCAAAAAGCACCGGGAGTACCTAAAAGAATTAGCTAAATTTCGTGAGGCCATACCTATTAAGAATAAAGATTTGCTAGCAAAAATTCACCAAACCTACAGAGTGCAGTATATCCAGGATATTGTTCTGCCCACTCCTACAGTTTTTGAGGATAATTTACTAAGCACACTGACAAGTTTTATATTTTTTAATAAGGTAGAAATAGTAAAGCTGATAGAAGAGGACGACAAGTTTCTTACAGACCTGTTTAAGTTATTGATGGATGACAAAACTCCCGATCTGAAGCGACGCGATCTTGTTTTATTTTTGAAAGAGTTTTGTAATTTTTCACAAAATCTACAGCCACAAGACAAGGATGCATTTTATAAGACTTTGGTCTCATTGGGAGTTCTGCCTGCTCTAGAAATAACATTAAGTATAGATGATCAGAAAACCAAGACTGCATCTATTGATATACTTACATACATAGTTGAATTTTCCCCTTCTGTTGTGAGGGACTATACTTTGCAGCAAGCAAATAGTACTGAAGAGGTGAGTGACCTCTTAATTTAATTAGGTTGTGTTTAACCATTTTTATTATAATTTTACATTGATATACTGATAAACTGCTTTTAATCACACATATTTTATAGTAATATTAAGTCTCAACAGTAATATTACAGTTATTGTATTTTTTTTTGTTTCAAGGAGCAGATGCTATTAAATATAGTGATAGAACAAATGCTCAGGGATCAAGACCCTGAGCTGGGTGGAGCAGTGCAACTTATGGGTGTCCTACGTATACTACTTGACCCAGAGAGCATGTTAGCTTCAGTGAATAAAAGTGAAAAGGCAGATTTTCTCAACTTTTTTTACAAACACAGTATACAAACTTTAATAGGTATGTTCATATCAGTAGTTTGTTAAAGAATTGGCTGTTTGAATTTTAACCCCTTGTTTTATAGTTTGAATGCTAAAAATTAACTCTAAATAGTGTTTAAATAATTTACTTCTTTGATTTTTTATTCCTTTGCTATATTGATTGAATTAAAAAAATTAACTTCTTGTTACAGCACCATTATTAGAAAATACCACAGGAGATAAACCAGTGAAAGAGGATTATCACACTGTCCAGCTACTGGGACTAGTACTGGAATTGTTGTCTTTTTGTGTTGAACATCACACATACCACATAAAAACTTGTATATTAAATAAGGTATTTAATTTTATGTTTATAGTCTAAATATATTGCATGCCATTTCAGAAGTACACTCTTAAAAAATAATATATTCATTTTTTTAATACCAATATAACTATGTAACCAATAATAATCAGAATTTATTTTGTCATACACAAGCCATCAATCCATTTGGATTGTACTGCAAACAATCCCCAGTGAAATGCCTACCTTTTTTGCAAGAAGATTTCTGATAGCAAACACACCAATTGAATTATCTAAGAATGTAAAGTCTACAAATTGAACACAATCACTTAGTGTTCAATTATATTATATTAATAGTTTGATAATTTAAAGTTTTTTTTACCCTTGTTTTTGGTGTTTCCAGGATCTCCTTCGTCGTATCCTCGTATTGATGAGATCTACACACACTTTTTTGGTTCTCGGGGCACTCAGGTTTATGAGAAAAATCATTGCACTCAAAGACGAGTACTACAACAGATATATTATCAAAGGAAATTTGTTTGCGCCAGTGATAGACGCATTTCTCAGGAACAATGGAAGGTTAGTATAATTAAATTTGTGTGATATTACTATTCTCAATGGTAAATCAAGTAATCTGTACTTTTAAATTATATACAATAAAGTGTTAAATAAAAACATAAATAAAAATAAATGGTGTAAAAAATGTACGATCAGGGAAGCTGAAATAGAGTCAGATTGCAGATCTAAAAAACTGGTCGCGTTATGTCAAACTAATCTGACAGATCACATCTTACATGGAATTGACATATTCCGACCAAATGACGTAGGTCCGTCAACTGGCTCTCTTTCAATCCCCATGGTACAATCAGAGAAGTTGAAAAATCCAGAAAGAAAGTCTGTCTAATCCAGATACTGTTTCATAAGTTCTAGAAATCCCATGCAGGACTTTATTGGCAAGTTGTGAAACAGACCTTTATAATCCTAAATAATGTGTTCTTATATGAAATTTTACAAATTATGTGTATTTTATAGGTATAATTTACTGGACTCTGCAATATTAGAACTGTTTGAGTTTATCAAGTTGGAGGATATTAAATCACTGTGTTCCCATGTTGTGGAAAACTATGGGAAGATTTTGGAAGATGTAGAGTATGTGCAGACATTTAAAGCTTTAAAAACTAGGTATGATCAGCATCAGGATAAGCTGAAAGAGAGGGAGAGAGGTAAGCTGAAGAAAATATAATATTTGTTACTAATCTATTAGCTAATGATTAGCACATTGATCAACCAACACTACTGAAATGTACCTTGTATTTGCATAACTCCTAGTTTAACAATAATAGAAAACACAAAACTACTAAGAATATAAACATAGTAATATAGCCTAATGCCTATTATTGCCAAGTTGTTTAAAAAGAGTAGTGAATTACATAAGAAAAAGCCTAGATTTATAGAGAAATAGTTGCAAACCCATTATGAATCTATTCACGGATTTTTTAAATTTTCACTCTGAAAAAAAGGTGGTGGTTTTCCCATTCAAGTTTTCTGTCTCCTTCCTTCACCATCCTCACAATACATGTATCTTCTATGTCACTCGTGCACCACAATAGGGAATATGCATGATTTTTAATTCTTCTTTTGAATAAATCTATTGTTAAAAAGAAACAATGTAGTCGAATCAGTTTTTTGATAACATTGAAAACAACAAAGTAAAAGCTTGTAGCCTTTAAAGTAGTCAGAAAAAGAGATCCAATATTGACTGACTTCAAAGTCTAAAAGCTCCATATAATGTTCAGACTAAATATGCTACTTGACTCATGTTGAATTTCACTAAACAAATGCGTAGTTATAGTAAAACTTGGCATATAGTATCGTATTTTAAACTTTTCATAAAATATTAACCTATGATTAATAAATAAAGAGGAATTGAAAATATAATTTTATATTTTTTAATTTGTTCCGACGACAACGATTTTACGCTACTTCCGATACGGATGTGACGTCATGTCAGTAGTAATTTAAATTTTTCAATTTAAGGTTTACATGTTTTCATCATTTTGTTCATTTGTGCCAATTCAAATTAAATATCCCTTTTATATTTCTCCAATTAATCAAAGCTTTTAAATAAAACTTGTTTATTGTTTAATTTACCTTTTATGCTAATTATAATATTAATTGAGCAAATTTTAGAGATTTTTGTCATTCTGTGTATCTTTTAGCTCACTATCATTATAAATTGCATATAATGAATTTTGTTTTATACGCATATTCCCTATTCACGATACAACACGAATTTTCCAGTGAGCGGCAGCGTAGGCGTGGCGGAGGCGGTGGTGCCGTCGTTGCTGCGAGCGCGGTACCGGCGCGAGGCTCGTCAGCCCGACGACGAGGAGGAGATGTGGTTCAACGACGACGACGAGTTGGATGATGAGGCGCCGCTCGACACGCCGCAGCCGCAGCATCACGCGCTAGACGCCATCGGTGAGTACCTTTTAGTCTATATTGGCTTAAGAGGATTGTGTACCAAACGGTTTCCATAACGTTTTCCACCTTCTTCACCCAGAGGAATGATTTTATACTATGTTGTGAAAGTACCTCAGAACTAGGCTTCTATGTTTTTTATTTTTTTCATATGCATTGTAGATATGAAAATATTGAGATATCTTTGTTTTGTATGGAATCACTAAAATGAAAATATATCAAAATCTTTGATAAATATTAAAAAAAAACAAATACATAGAAGCCACTAGGCTTGAACTATCAAGGCATATCCACAATATACTACAAAATCATTACTCCTAGTGGGTGGAAAACGTTATGGCCCATTGTATGAAAACCATTTGGTACACAATCCTCTTAATCAGCGAAACTAACTTCAATTGTTCGTCAACAAGTACCAAGTCGTACCCGATGCGCGATGTCGGCTTTGCTACGAAAATATTACATGTCTGTTCATACTCAACCGGAGAAATACCACGACCTTACATCAAACAGCTCTTGCGTTGTGTTACGAAGAGGCCCATTTGCTTGCAGCTGCTCAATATCCCTTTTTTCTTTGCCTATAATATCCCGTAGTTGTTTTCTGTCAGGTGTGATGATTCTGTATGGCGAACCTATTTAAGGAAGGTTATCAAATTGGAGGTTATTATAGTCGTAAAACCTATTTATGATATAACTTGGTTACTAGTTAACAAGTTATACAAAATATTCAATTAGTTTAAAAATTTAAAAAGGCTAAAGATCTTACAGTATTTGAAAATCTGCTATGGCATTGTTCTGTTTCAGGCAAAATCGTTGAGAAGAAAGTGTGCCTCAGTACGGAGAGTGTGAACGGTCCGAGCAGAGTACTGCTCACCACCACGGCCGCGAGCAAACCCACGCACACCGACGTTCAGGTATCCACGCCCACATTACTCAATAAGGTAAAATTTAGTTCCCTCTCTCCTCTTCTATACGCTTCACTGGGACATACAGATATACTATGTTATATATTTATTGTGCATGTTTTTATTTATTCTATTCTTTATCCAGTCTAGTTGTGTTTAATTTTGTGCTTACTAAAGGACAAGCTTTTGTGCGTACTAAAGCATTTTCTTTCAACCCCTGGCATGTTTACTAGTGGCTTAAAATAATATATCTGAGTATGTATTCATAATGCCAAATTGTATTTGAATATTTTATAGTATTAAATGAATTTTATTTAGGTGTGCCTTTATTATTTATAAACTTTATATTGCTGCTTGCTAGTTGCTACCATCAAGAAGTTGAAGAGTATAAAAAAATAATTGGTACTATTATACTTCATGGTTTGGTTCTGTGAATGTGACTTTCTGTGGCATGTAAGTTTTAAACGCGATTATAATAATAATATTACTGATTTGGTTTTATAATATTGTCTTATGACAATATCTGTTTAATTTTCGATAGAAAATAATAAAGGCTCGATTTATATGAGTGTGACTGGCTGATAAGGCTGCTACGGCTGGTAGCGGCTAGGTTGCTTTGTCATGTGAACATATAAATCGAGCCATTGTTTAAATAAGTGGATTGCATTGCATTTTTTCGCGATAGACTTACGAAGTCTTGTGTTTTACGAATATGATCTATTTGACTATGATCTATAGAATACGAGTGGCCGTTATTGACTATTAATTATATTCTCTACTAATCCTCAGAGCTAACGAGCGGAGTCGTTAGATAATAGAATAATCTTGTACTTCATAATAGGGTCTTGTGGATTACGACGGAGACTCGGACGAGGAGGAGGAGAGCGGGGGCAGCAGTACTAGTGCCGGCACAGCCGAGGAACGCGAAGCGAAGCGACCGCGCCTCGCGTAGTGCATTCCATCCTCAACGTTTCAAGGAATATAAGAACAGACGTCTCGCGAAGATTGTGCAGTAAGGAAAACGACAGTATTCAAAAATTCTTTCAGCTACTAGTTGTTAATTTTTTGTTTAATGAAACCTTGTGATTTACTTTTAAAATAGATCGCTCGTACTGACCAAAAAATGATAATCAAACTTTGCTTTGAATGACAGATGAATATCAGAATTGTTATGTAAAGTTCAAATAGAACAGTGTTGGGATTTTTTGTTAAGAAATTTAGGTTTCTTCGGACGCACGCAATATAACTTTCTTCATATTTTTTGATAACAATTATTATGGCAAAGAAAAGTAAGTGGATCATTCATATTTATTTTTCAATATGCACCTCAACCCTCACACTGCTCTTTTATGAAAATGACTGTAAATATAGCTACACTTGCCATAAAAGGCAGGTAAATTTTGAATATCCTCATAACTTAGAACAAAAATATACTAAATAATTTATTGGTTAGGTTACTTCTTTTGACAGTAAAAGTACAAACAATTTGGGTGGAAGGGGAAGGTACGGAACAGAACACCACAGGACATTATTAGGTGTGTAAAATACGTATTTATAAAGAATGTAGCTTAGTATAGTTCTTATGATTATTTTACGAGGGCATTTGAACTTTATTTGTAGCGACACGTGATTTTGCGTACACGCACGTGTAGTTGCGTGCGTGACGCACGCTGGACGCACATGTATGTTGCTGCTAGTAAAGTTTACGTATCCCTGTCAGTTGCAACAATTTATAGTTCATTACGGTATAGTTGCTGTGGAATTGCTTTACACTTGTTACGAGTAATATTATTAATATTATTCGCAAACTATAGTTTATAGTTTGATAACTGTAGCTGGAATGTGGTGCACGATAAATTGGGCCATTGACGTTGCACACCTGTTACCGACGGTTCTCAACTGTTTGTCATATCAAAAAATGTAATTAAGAGGTTCACATGCATGCTAGTCGCAATGGTTCTTATTTCTTTTCATAAAATTTTGTTACTGATATGATTTTTTTTTTTACACAAAGTATTTCATACTTTGTGTAAAAAAAAGATTGGAAGTATAAAATAAATTAAAATATTTCTTATTCCTTATAGTAATCCTAAATTAATATTCCATATATGTATGTTCATTGATCTTTTGGTCACTGGCCCAATGTTTCTGTCACCTGCATCCAGACTGCTTGGACTTTTTTAGCATTTATTGAAGTTGCATTATTTATTCAAATCCTCAAAAATATTTTCGTCTAGAATATTGCGAATTGTTAAAAGGTTTTTTCTGATCGTTTCCACTTCTGATTAAAAAGTTGAGAACGTGACGTAATTCCAGTCCAGCGTATATAAAAGAGGTCTGTGACATTGATATTTTTTATTTGTCCGATTTTCAGTTTATTATATACTAGCTGACCCGGCGAACTTCGTACCGCCTTAGCGTAGAAATGATGCACTACTTTATATTGTGTACCTGAG